>JAMKCH010028492.1:0-18788 GCA_023653785.1 Ophioderma brevispina | reverse complement strand
CTACCATTTTGGGTCTAAATGAGCATACAAGTCAGGTTTCTATTTTGTTTAAGAATAGGCAAATTTTGTGGATCACATGACCCTATCGAGGTGAATTTCCCAAAACTGTGCATTGTGGGAATTGACTCAATACACCACTGTTTCTTACTAATCTCAATCTCATCTTCTCTTTCTCTCAATCTCAGCTTATTTCCCATTTTATCTTTGTCTTGTGATTTCTGTATTTCTTTGTTTCTCTCATTTCTGTTTTTCTAAAGAAACTGTATGACATATTATTGACCATTTTGTCTCTGCGCCTCTGTTCTTGCATGAGATTAAATCAAGACTCCATCTGACTTCTAGAAGATCCCATCTTTTCATATCACACTATAGACAAGTGTTTGCACTCATTTCCGACACAATGAGTGAAAGGTAAGCACATACACCAATATTCAGATCCTCTGAAGGATATCTATTTCACATTACACTTTTAATTCATTATTTTCCATTTTGGCTACACTGGTATAGCGACATAAAATTTAGGTCATAATAGGAGAGTCCAGGTTAGATACTTAGTCGGGTTGGCTTTATTGAATGTAGTTTTTGTTCTTATCCCTACTCACTCTTCTCATAGTTTTCTCTAGGTACTCTTCTTCCTCTTGCTCACTAAAATTAAATTTCCTCCCTTGGACCTGCCTTCTGTAGTCCTAGTTTATCACCATATGATAGCCACAGAGAGAGTGCCTTGATCGTCAGTTTGGTTATATATGTTGCATGTTATAAAAACAAATGTATTTCGTGTATTCTGCAAAGTCCAGTTGGATGGTCACTTTCTATTTCTGAAGACTAATTGTAGACTGAAAAAGAAAGTTTTGTATCAGAGCTATACTATCCAGCTTGAACCTTCCTAAAATAAAATGATGTTAATATTTTTGCTTTCTCTTTTTAGGAAAAGTGGTTGGAGAACATGGAAGCACAGCCAAACTTTATGTGCAGAACAGAAAAACAGAAGAAGAAAAACTGCAAGAGTAGTTCAGATAGACATTGATAACCTGTGGCTATAAATGTCATACCACGCATTCCTATGAAATGAGCCAAAGATGGGACAATGTGGTACAACAGATGCACTGTGTTGAATAGCTTTATTTTCCTTTCTACGTGTGCATGCTGAGTGCATAGATTAGAATAAAAATTAAGATTCTGGTCAACAGTACGAAAACCACTTGTATCTTTTAAATTAACCTTATCTGTGCCGGAAATCCCAAGCTGTATGTAAGAATGTTCACCGTACGCGATTATAGTTTTAATCAAAGATATTTACACTTTGTAATAGGTAACAGTGAGCTTAAATTTATCATCAAATGTAAAAAATAATTGGGCTGAAGAAATTGCAAGTTGTATATGCTTAGTAAATTAGAACAAAGCTTGAAACTAACCATGGAACTGTTTAGTATTGGAGGTCGTAATATCTGGAAAAAACATTGAACCTGATCTATACGGACTGAGCCAGCATTTAATCATTTATCCTACTTGATAGAAGACTCTAAGAATTTCCTGTCAAAAGTATGATAAGAAACTACTGAGCTGTCAGCTGTGTCTTCAGAAAGGACTCTCAAATTGGTTTTTCACAGCAGTGCCTCAACAGATGTAAACTGTGAATTGGCTATAGTCGAGTCTTTCAAAACTTAACCATGGGGTTAAAATACACTAACGATTTTGGGGCTGTTTGGCAATAATATGTTCATTTTCGCACTCATTTATGATGTTGAAACATCATTTTCTAGAATTTTAAACAGTGTTCCATTATATTTGTTAAAAGTTTTAACTTCAATTCATGACTGGAAATATACAGAGGGCATTGAAAAAAGATTTTTTGTTTTTGTTTTTTGAGTGCATCTTTTTGTGCAAAATTCATAACTCTGGCACCACTTGTGTTTTGTTTATCTTCACCATTAAACTCCATGGTTGAGTTTACATAACTTAGCCCCAAAAACCAAGGTTGAGAGCAGACGATGGACATCAGTGCTCAATCGCAGGTAGTATTAGATTGGGCACGCAACTTTCTTGTAGCTCATTAGTAACGAGCTTGTGACCTGCCTGTATATGTTCTGGGTGGATGTCTGGAGGATTGAAAGTTCCAGATCTATGTGCAAAAATCTTAACCTTCTCTGCCTTTCTTCAGACTTTCAAAGAGACTGACTTTGGAGCTACCGACAACAAGTGGGTGTCAAACGGAGATAAGGTCATCTAGGGGCATGTAGGGTTGACAAGGACATTAATGAGACACTGCATAATTCTGAGTTCTCTGGTACTGATAACGCCTGTTTCACTCACTCACTCATCTCACACACACCCACCCACCCACTGGCTCACTCACTTTCACTCTCATTCTGATGCAATCTATGTTTTCGCACACTCTCACCATTCTTTACTACCTAAATTTATTTGACAAAATACATGAACCAATAATACAAATAAACTGCACTAGATTAGGACATCGAGAAGGAAATGTAAATGATATTTCAGTACAGGAGCTGACTTGATTAACAGAGGTCTTGTTCCAGTCATCTTTGGGTTAGGAAGTTTTCAGTATCTACTTATAGAATACATTTAATTATGCCACAACAATCTAGAATTTTGACTCTGTATTTTGTTTGTTTCAGCTCGCTCACAAAGAACCAAAGTGTAGGCGCTTCTAGTTGTGATCATTGAAGGAATGACTTGAACTCCCCCTCAGTAAGTATACAGGTATTGCTGATATTATAACTGGAATGATTAATTCTAGACCATTAGGAACCTTCATGCAATTGGCTTTCACCCGTGCGATATGAGGCCAATAGAGAATTTTTGAACATACAGCAGATCTTAGGTTATTTTTGTGTGCTATACTGATTTTATGTAGTATGTCTCTGTCATCTTCTGTTTTTATTACATTCTACCCTGGTGATTCCATTTTCTAATTGGACATAGGCAGCCATATAAAGCCCTTTTCGGACTTAATACCTATAGAAGTTGATCTATCGCTCCTCTACCAACCTTAGCTTGTTAGCTCAATTGTTCCCATACTTAATAGGGAAACAACATTGAGTTTCAACTCCTTAGTCCAAATTCATGTCAAAGTAAATTTAGAGATGCCTTCTGTTTCTTTTCAGGTCGTTCTGATCCATACTGTGAGGTACGTTATGGGTTCTCAGGAGCACAAGACTCGTGTGGTACAATATACCCCACCCCGTGGGGGATGGCCTCCATGTAAAATTTACAGTGAAGGACTTACAGCAGGATGTACTGTGCATCACTGTCTATGACAGAGACCTTATTTAGCCCAATGGTAAGGTACCCAAATGGCAAGAAAGTTGTTTAATTTTGTTCACTGCCCTTGTAATGACTCCATCCATACTCACCAAAAAATAACTTTGGGCACGGGGCCCAGGGGCCCAAAATGAAATAATCTCCAGCCCTCCCCAAGACGAAGGGACCCTGGAAGTTTCACGGTCGGGCGATGTCCCAAGCTCCGGACACACACACACACAGATGTTAGTGTATTATTATTATTATATAGATTGTTTCAAAATCAAAGCTATGCATTTTGGTCTGAGAGGGAAACTCCAAGGGCAAAATCACTTAGCTTTGCATTAAAATAAAAAAAAATAAATCAAACAAAAAAGTCATTAACCCATTCATAACTGTCACTCATATATCATCATGTGAGTGTAACAAGGTCGTAAGTGCAATAGCTGTCATGTAATAAAGCTGTGTGCTGCCATGTATTAGGATAACTCTCAATTTATCTTTCATTGATTTGGTGGCTCTTGAAATGGTTCTTCAGGCGACTCATCGCCTGAAGAACCATTTCAAGAGACACTAACCAAATACTTGGCATAATAGTACATTTGATGAGAATTTCTGACAATGGCAGCTTTTGCACTTATGACCTTCTTGCATTCACACGTCGATATGAAACTCTATTTTATTGAATGATCAATTTTCATCTTTCACTACCTTTTTCACTTCTCCCAATATCAAATATTAACTAATCATGCATGACACCTTGTACAAATATAAGTTCATTAATTAATTTAAAGTACATTTGTAAAATACAACTATGGGCCCTTCTTTTTATTCGTCTGTACATAGAACAGCAGGCTGAACTTTAATTTTCCTCTTTTAAAGACTTCCTAGGTAGGACCGAGGTTCGGGTAGCTGACGTCATCAAAGAGGCTAGCGGAAAGGGTCCCCTCACCAAGCGCCTGCTGCTCCATGAGGTCTCCACAGGGGAAGTAAAGGTCAAGCTGGACTTGCACCTCTACGAGCAAGGCTTAAGATGACCACTGCTCATCCGAGATGAATAAAAAGTCAACTTTGTAGTCTGAATCTTGCCAAGGATTAAGCAATACCTATAATGTTTGTTAATAAGTACATTATAAATGCTTTTTAGAGACAAATTGTTGTGCTGTCCTTTGGATCAAAATTCTGCAGGTTGGATTTTTTTTCACCATGTGACATAACAATGGAGTGCTACAGTATTATGCTGTCATTGTAATAAAGTTATCACCACTCATATCTTGTTGATTAAATTGAATTGGAATGTAGAATTGATATATTTGAGAACAAGATACTTTATTATACTAATTACTCTTATGATCTGTAAAGAGGTGTCTCAGTGGACAGTCAATGCGTTACGTTTGTCTGGTTCTCCACAATTTTAAAGACGCTATACGAAGAGAATCAGGGATGGCGTAGGCTTGCTCAGGAAACTTGCCAATAGGTGACATTTTGGCTGACTTTAATAATGTTATGTTGGTAGGGTGTGTAGAAAATACCTGGGAACCCTGGTACCCCCCTGACCTTGGTCTTACCCAGGATTGAATTCCATTTACGGGTTACCCGAATGTCAAGTTTTGAATTAAAAATCATTTCATTTCAACATTACCTTTTACAATCTGTTACTGTATTGACAGTCCAGGACTTGATATAATTATGTTTTGGGAGGGTGTTTGGCAGTGGTTGAATTTAAAGAGATTCAAATATGGGTCAAGTGTATAAGAACTGATGATATTTTTAATATAATATATTTTCATAAGTTTGTTGGCTCCACTAAATAATGACAAAAGTGATTGTTTAAGACATGGGTGAAAAAAGTAAAAGGAATTTTGTAAAAAGGATCCATGTGAAGTCAGTTGGTGCCGAATTGTATGATTCGGATACCCGGGTACCCACCCAAAAATTACCTTGGGTACCCGGGTAGACAATTACCCATAGAGTCACAGCCCTAATGTTATGAGGTATTTTTATTGCTCAAGTGGCCAATTGTCTTTAAATTTCCCAGGGGGTAAAATTTCCAGTCTGACACTGACCATCACCACCACTAAAAACAACAGTAACAAAAATCTCCTGTATTTTAAATAATGTGGTCAGATTGAAAGAGGCAGCACAACATTTGTTGTTAGACCTCTGTATTTGTATATCTTAGATTGTTAATTTGGTGAGATATTGTTTTTACATTATTATCAGATTTACCTCCATTTGAATGATTTGCATACAGATACTTCATCATTTTAATTTCAGCAGTCATGCCAAAGTGACTTGTTACAAGACGGCCGTCAGCCGTCTTGTTCTGTTTTTGATGCGTTTTTCTCTTCTTCTCTGACCATTGCGTCTGCTCAGTCATTGGTTGAGTATTCTGACCAGACTAATATACCAAATGACCGCTGCGTCGTCAAATTCATGTCATATGACTTTGACCCCTGTCTGACCTTTGACCTGGCCACAGGCATCAAATATGTAATTTAATTGCCAAAAATACATTCTTCTACATGATTATGCCAATATTAACTAAACTTCTTCAGAGGAACTACTGACCCATGCTTCATGTAGGGTGTTCAGGGATAAGGAGTCAGAGGTCATTAAGGGGGTCATTTCCGGTCTAAAGCCAAAATATGTCATTTAATTGGCAAAAATATCTTCTTCTACAGGATTATGGCGATATCAACTAAACTTGTTCAGAGGAACCACTGACCCATGCTACACATAGGGTGTTCAGGAATAAGGAGTCAAAGGTCATTAAGGGGTCACTTCCGGTCAAAAACAAAAGATATTTAAAAAAAATTAAAATTTTTTATCTCAAAATGTAAGCATAGCAGAGTAACATAACCTTCAGATATGCATGTATGTTAGCCAATGTTTGCAAGGTATTTTTATTTTGGGGGTCAAAGGTCATTTACAGGTCATTTCCGGTTTTGAGCTAAATAACTTTTAAGAATTTTTATCTCCAGAACTAAGCAATGCAGATTTTTTAAATTTAAACTGGAACAATGCATTTTGGCTGTGTACATGAGGATTTTTTTATATTGGGGTCAAAGGTCATTAAGGGGGTCAAATGGTCAAATGTGTCAAAAAATGCTAAAAATAAGACCAAATTGGCTATATCTCAGCCTATAGAGCACAGATAAAGCCCGTTATTGCTGCAGTGATGTAACATTAATAGTAGAGTAGGTCTAAGATAGTATTGACCCCAAAGGTCAAAGGTCAGAATTTACAAACAAGCTCCGATTGAGCTGAAATTTGTCAGCAATAATCCCCGTGACAATCTAAACTTGTTCAGAGGAACCACTGACCCATGCTACATATAGGGTGTTCAGGAATAAGGAGTCAAAGGTCATTAAGGGGGTCACTTCCGGTCAAAAACAAAAAATATTTAAAAATTTTCAAAATTTTTATCTTAAAATGTAAACATAGCAGAGTGACATTTCCGGTTTTGAGCTAAATAACTTTAAGAATTTTTATCTCCAGAACTAAGCAATGCAGATTTTTTTATTTAAACTGGAACAATGCATTTTGGCTGTGTATATGAGGTTTTTTTTTATATTGAGGTCAAAGGTCATTAAGGGGTCAAATGTTCAAATGTGTCAAAAAATGCTAAAAATAAGATCAAATTGGCTATTTATCAGCCTATAGAGCACAGATAAAGCCCGATATTGCCCGAAGGTCAAAATTTACAAACACGCTCCGATTGAGCCGAAATTTGTCAGGAATTATCCCCGTGACATCATAAATACAAAACAAGTACAGTTGACCCCATCCGTGACCCAGGGGTCACATTATAGAGGTTAAAAGGTCAAATTCTTGACATGCTTGGATTGAGTTGAAACTCAATAATAATGAACCTTGTAACGTTGTTAACACAAAAATACACATAACGTGACTCATTGGTCAAGTTATTTGGCATGGGGTCAAAGGTCATTCATTATGTTATTCCAGGCCGTCTTGTTCGCCATGTCTACTGCATGGCTAGTTCTTTCTTCTGGCAGCAAATGCGTCTAGCTCAGTCATGGTTTGACGTATTCTGAACAGAGTTATACCAAGTGACCGCTGAGGCGTCCGATTCATGTTATATGACTTTGACCCCTGTTTGACCTTTGACCTGGCCACAGGCTTCAAATATGTAATTTAATTGCCAAAAATATCTTCTTCTACAGGATTATGTCAATATCAACTAAACTCTTTCACAGGAACAACTGACCCATGCTCCATATAGGGTGTTCAGGGATAAGGGGTCAAAGGTCATTAAGGGTGTCATTTCCAGTCTGAAAGCCAAAATGTATAATTTAATTCCCAAAAATATCTTCTTCTACAGGATTATGCCGATATCAACTAAACTTGTTCAGAGGAACCACTGACCATGCTACATATAGGGTGTTCAGGAATAAGGAGTCAAAGGTCATTTACAGGTCACTTCCGGTTTTGAGCTAAATAACTTTAAGAATTTTTATCTCCAGAACTAAGTAAAGCAGATTTTTTTTATTTGCACTGGAACAATGCATTTTAGCTGTGTACATGAGGTTTTTTTTATATCGGGGTCAAAGGTCATTAAGGGGGTCAAATGGTCAAATGTGTCAAAAATGTTAAAAAATAAGACCAAAATTGGCTATGTCTCAACCTATACAGCACAGATAAAGCCTGTTATTGCTACAGTGATGTAACATTAATAGTAGGGTAGGTCTATGATAGTCTTGACCCCAAAGGTGAAAGTTCAAGGTCAAAGGTCAAAATTTACAAACAAGCTCCGATTGAGCTGAAATTTGTCAGGAATAATCCTCGTGACATCATAAATACAAACAAGTACAGTTGACCCCATCCGTGACCCAGGGGTCACGTTATAGGGGTTTAAAGGTCAAATCCCTGACATGCTTGGATTGAGTTAAAACTCAATAATAATGATCCTTGTAACGTTGTTAACACATAAAGATACATTTATCGATATCTGTGACTCATTGATCAAGTTATTAGGCATGGGGTCAAAGGTCATTCAGATGTTATCCCAGGCCGTCTTGTTCGCCATGTCTACTGCATGGCTAGTTCTTCTTTCTTCTGGCAGCAAATGCGTCTAGCTCAGTCATGGTTTGACGTATTCTGATCAGACTTATACCAAATAACCGCTGAGGCATCCTTTACATGTCATATGACTTTGACCCCTGTTTGACCTTTGACCTGGCCATAGGCTTCAAATATGTAATTTAATTGCCAAAAATATCTTCTTCTACAGGATTATGTCGATATCAACTAAACTCTTTCAGAGGAACAACTGACCCATGCTCCATATAGGGTGTTCAGGGATAAGGGGTCAAAGGTCATTAAGGGGTCACTTCCGGTCAAAAACAAAAATATTTAAAAATTTTCAAAATTTTTATCTTAAAATGTAAACATAGCAGAGTGACATTTCCGGTTTTGAGCTAAATAATTTTAAGAATTTTTATCTCCAGAACTAAGCAATGCAGATTTTTTTTTTATTTAAACTGGAACAAGGCATTTTGGCTGTGTATATGAGGTTTTTTTTATATTGGGGTCAAAGGTCATTAAGGGGGTCAAATGGTCAAATGTGTAAAAAAAATTTAAAAATAAGACCAAAATTGGCTATTTATCAGCCTATAGAGCACAGATAAAGCCTGTTATTGCTACAGTGATTTAACATTAATAGTAGGGTAGGTCTATGATAGTATTGACCCCAAAGGTCAAAGTTCGAGGTCAAGGTCAAAATTTACAAACAAGCTCCGATTGAGCTGAAATTTGTTAGCAATAATCAACGTGACATCAGAAATACAAAAAAGTACAGTTGAACCCATCCGTGACCCAGAGGCACGTTTTTATAGAGGTAAAAGGTCAAAATTCCTGGACATGCTGGGAGGAGTTGAAACTTAAAATAATGAGCCTTGTAACGTTGTTAACACATTAAAAAACATTAACGACATCTGTGACTCATTAGTCAAGTTATTAGGCATGGGGTCAGAAGGTATTCAGATATTATTCCAGGGTCTGTTCGCCAGTATACTGCATGGTAGTGGTTTTGTTTCACAATCATCTTTTTCACAATCTCTAGCATCAGGAAATTTGAAAATACCACATCACTTTTTGCAAGGGTAGGGGTAAAGGGTAGGGGTAGGATTGGGAACTGCATGAAGCTAGACTCATACGCCTGCAGACTATGCTTCTTGCTTCACTTCTATTGGAGCAGGAATTTGGCACTGCTTGAGAATTATGTTTCCTTTTTTAAATTCAAGGGTGGTATTTCAAACAATTATAGCCCAAAAAATGCAGTTAAACACCACCAATCATACTTAACGGCCATGGTTCAATTGCTAATAAACCCGAGTCCCCAAAACCACCAGATTATATACCGAGAGGAAGGGGTCAAAATTTTAGTATATGAAGAAAGCTACTATTTTCTTTTTTTTTTTTTTAAAAGAATTTTAAAAGATGTGTGGTTTGGATGGGTTTTTTTTTTTCCAAATAAAAACGATTTCAGGACAATGTCGCTGGCAAATGCGACCAAATTTATTTCATACTTCGTACAATTTCTGCTTCCACAGAATACGGTTGAACCAGTATTATCGGCTTAACGATTTTAATGGCCATGAGAATGGAGTTTCCATAACCCGACACATTCTGACAGGTTTTTCTGGACCGTTATGAAATTTGGAAACCTTAACCCTATCACGACCAAAGCTCGCTGCAACTCACGAGCTTGAGGCTAGAAAATGCAACCAAGTCCAAAAAGATGCGATAACGTCATCGTTCCAACACACATTATGGGCACGAAAAAATCATATGGCCGGGAGGGATTAGCGACACAACTCGTGTCCCGGGTTGGAATCCACCCAAGATGTCCAAATTTCTTTAGTCTAGATCCTTATCCTTCCCTTCATTTGGGAGAAAATAAATAAACCTGTGCTTTATTCTGTGAAGGGAGTTCCGAATTGTGTCAGAAAAAAGTGTGTCAGATGGTCAGGTATGGAAAACTCCCGTGAGTATATTTGATATGCATCACAGATGTTCTTAAGTTCAACTAGTTTATTACAATCTGGCCATGTCAACATATGTATAGGTAATGGAGAATATGGACTGTATGAAATAACTGCATATTAAACACTGTATGAAGTAATATTATAAGCCACCTGATGCCGTCAACTATTCTAACAGAAGTATTGATAACACTATCAATAATAAGATCATGTAACGGTAGTTCAAAGTCCTATAAAATACCCCTTCAAAGAAATTATTATCAGCATTATATAGATTGTTTTAGCAAAGGTAGACCATATTAACAGCAGGATTCTGAATATGTTTGCATGCATGGAAACATGTCCTCCTACACATCATCTTTGGTGCCTTTAGTTTTGGTCAATTATTTTTTCATAAAAACATCAAATTTTTGGCAGATGATCTTATTTGTTAGCACAGGGATATGAAATCCCTTTGCTGCTTAGTGAATTAGTTCTTTGGTAGGGAACCAAGAGTTGATCCCAATGCAATCCTATACTGACGACTCTAATTGCCACCTTTGAAGTCGTACACGTGAAACATGGAATTCCTGTACATGTGTTATATAATTTCAAGGTGTGTAATTTCCAATGGATGTATGACCCCTATTGTGAATCAGTTACATAGATGGCAAATAGTGACGGCAAATAGGAAAAGCTTAAAATAATTCAAAATAACTGCATTCTTTACATGTTATTCAAAGATGTAAGTTTACCCCAAAAGACGTACACTTGCAGGCCATGGATCTGGATATTTTTCCTGCCACATGGATTGTGTACACTCAAACGTACGGCGGTGCGGAAAGTATGATGAGTGCTAATGTGGAAAAATGTTTGGTGCTTGTCAGCGTCCATAGAGATTGTGTCTAAAAACTACCAATAGAAATGTTCAATTTTCTCAATGGGTACCATAAGTTTAGACCCAGTTGAGTGATGTTCTTGTAAGAAAACAGAAGTCTCTCAAGCAATACCAATTAGATAATATCCTTCGCAGTCTGTGACACAGACTACACTACACTAGACTATCCAAAAGCTAGCTGCACTCTCACAGAGCTGTGTCGTGACTTCAGCTGTCAGCGCCTGTGGCTTTCTCACATACTCTGGTGTTGCTTTTTTTTTTTTTTTTTTTTATTTTTGGCAGATGATCTTATTTGTTAGCACAGGGATATGAAATCCCTTTGCTGCTTAGTGAATTAGTTCTTTGGTAGGGAACCAAGAGTTGATCCCAATGCAATCCTATACTGACGACTCTAATTGCCACCTTTGAAGTCGTACACGTGAAACATGGAATTCCTGTACATGTGTTATATAATTTCAAGGTGTGTAATTTCCAATGGATGTATGACCCCTATTGTGAATCAGTTACATAGATGGCAAATAGTGACGGCAAATAGGAAAAGCTTAAAATAATTCAAAATAACTGCATTCTTTACATGTTATTCAAAGATGTAAGTTTACCCCAAAAGACGTACACTTGCAGGCCTTGGATCTGGATATTTTTCCTGCCACATGGATTGTGTACACTCAAACGTACGGCGGTGCGGAAAGTATGATGAGTGCTAATGACGTATTCGCAGCCTAGTGATGTAGCATCGTGGAAAAATGTTTGGTGCTTGTCAGCGTCCATAGAGATTGTGTGTAAAAACTACCAATAGAAATGTTCAATTTTCTCAATGGGTACCATAAGTTTAGACCCAGTTGAGGGATGTTCTTGTAAGAAAACAGAATTTCTGACCTGATGATGCAGAAACATCCATAGGATCCCTTTGTTTTTTGAAGATGTTTGAGATTAAGTTTCATTTACACACCTTCCCGATGGGATAACGTTAAGTCTCTCAAGCAATACCAATTAGATAATATCCTTCGCAGTCTGTGACACAGACTACACTACACTAGACTATCCAAAAGCTAGCTGCACTCTCACAGAGCTGTGTCGTGACTTCAGCTGTCAGTGCCTGTGGCTTTCTCATATACTCTGGTGTTGCCTTCTCTTCACCTGGGCAAATATAGAGTAATGACTGGTGTTCTTGGGGAGACATATATCCTGTAGCACTGCATTGCAAACTACTCAGGCTGGTATTCTGAAAGGGAATCTAACTTTAGACCCGGGTTTAAACCTGGGTTTGTCCTACATGAGTGGATATTTTTTTCCTTCCAACATACTCTAAAAATGTGCTGTAACGGGTGAGAAAATTCCTCACGGATGGGCCGAAATGGCCCATCCATTACGGAATTTTTCTCACCCACTACATTTAACTTTCACAGTATTTTGAAAGAAAAAAGTCCACTCATATGTAGGACTAAACCTGGTTGAAACCCAGGTCTAAAGTTAGACTCCCTTTCAGAATACCAACCTAAGTGTGTACCGTGCAGTAACTGCCATGGTAGACATGGAGTAGCTTTGGTATAATAGGCTACCACATGAGTGAGAATCTGCCAGTTATACCTGTATGTGGTCCAAATAAAATGCAAATAATATCAATATCAAATTGTGCAATAAATGCAATTTCAACTCATGCATGTAATATACAGTGTTTCACATGACTAATGTAAAGCAATCACGATACTAATATATGTAGATGTTATGTTGAGGTGCAAATCAGTGTAGGGTAAATTCTATAATAGTAAGTTCACCAGTATCTTAAAGGGATTCCAGTTAAAGTGAGCCTTATCTTTACTGGGATTCCAGTTAAAGTGACCCTATAAGCTCCTATACTCTGTAAACTTAGAAGTACAAAGTAAATTAATAAATGCGCTGCGTAGCATTATCGCGCCTTACTACCAAACGCACTTAGGCACAGTCTAAATCCATTAAATCATGCGTGATTTAAGACACAGCGCATGATGTACGAACAAAACAAATCTCTTACACAGATACACAAAAATACTGGTCCTATAAGTTGACATATACCAGGCATTCCTTGTAAGACTTGTGTAGGAGTTTATTGATTACTTTGTACTTCTAGGTTTATGGAGTATGAGACCACATACGGGTGAAATGACACTAAGACCACACATAATCCAAGAGATACCAAGCACAAGCAGATTAAATGGCACTCTATATGGGGTATTTTTCTTGCTTCAACATAATTACTAGGAAAACCTTTCCCTGACTCAAAATATGGGTTTCAACAATATTAAATTGTGATTAAATGTGCCAACCAAAGCAACACATATTGATATAAAACCGTTTTAAGTGACAGCTCTGAGATTTGGAAGTCAAATTTGATACTCTATACAAGACTTGCAGAGACATTGCTTAAATTTGATACCCAATAGTGAATGTTGTAGGGCTATAGTTGGTTTATTTTTACTATGATGGTTGAGTGACTGGAATATAACTTATCCCCTATACCCCTGGGTATGTCACATGAATACAATTTATATAGATTGTGTTTATAATTCATTATTCATAGGACTGAACTAATACAGCAAATGGGGTATTTGTTTGTTTTAGCAGATTAAATTAAACCTAACCCCAAACTAACCCTAACTCTAAACTCTAACCTTTATAAAATAAGCTAAATAATTAATCTGCTAAAGCTAAGAACTACTGCAAACAGAAATTTAGAATGTAACTTTTTGGCAGCTGTAAGCTTTATTAATGAGATACCATGCCAGCTTATCAGAAGTTCTCACTTGTGATAAATTTACTATAGTACGTATGTTATGCCCCATATTCTATACACTAATGTTAGACATCCAAGCAAGCATATCAACCATAATAGACATTAGTCAAGTTATACAATGCAGTCTTGAACATATTGTGCATTCCAATTGGATAGACAGGTTATATTGTAATATATTAATAAAGTTATTTTTCTATTGTATGACAAAATGTTTTAACCCACCTATCTAGGACACAGCTGTTCAAAATCCTCATTTAAAGCCACTATCAGTCATTTTTTTACAAAATCAAAATGCCCATTTTGTCTCTAAATTGCTAGTGTTAGGTCATATCAACTCCTTTTATTAATGTTCATTGTGAAAAACAGACAGTAAACCATTTCAAAGCGGTCCTGAAGATGCCATTTACGACTGTTTCTGCACCTAAAAAAAGTCGGGTCCCGACTTTTATTAGTAAACAAAGCATAAAAATCATCATTTCTTGACAAATACGGCGCATTACGCTTAGCCAATTAACAGGGGTCTTTACTACAACAATTTCCAACACAACAGTGCAAAAAAATGCACCTTGATGAAAAATAGGGGGCGCTGTTTGTTTACATTTTGAAAAAATCGCTGATAGTGGCTTTAATATTACCAAACCAGAACAATAGAAATAGTGTCAAGAGTGACACATTTTTGACACTTGATTTGTATCTAGTATTCCACCAGCTACATTTACATGCTGTACATATTTTATGAACATTTATTGCTGGCAAGCAGGATTTTTTCTTTAAAATGTAGTTTACACAGATCTCTCTAGATATTGGCCAATAGAGGGCACTATAACAGTCACAAACTTTGTGGGGCCCATACGGGAAGATTCTCACCATATTTTTTTCTTAATTTTACAGGGGTGATAGCACCTGCATGTGTCTTATATAAGTTGTCAAAGATGTGTTGCCACTGCTTAAAATTATTCAAAAAGTAAATGAGAGTTTGCATGGGGTCAAACAGCTGTGAGAATTTAGTTTTGTAAATGCATTACTATGAATTGCTATATTCTCTTTAAAACAAGTAAAATAAAAGTAAGAAAATCTGATGATGATTGGCAAACATGTACATGTAAGGAATCACATAACCATCAATTTTATTCTTATTTAGTGAAAGAAAAGTGTATAAAAATAAACTTAGTTTTAATATTTGACAAAATACGTTTAGTACTATTTTAACCTTTTGTGTTGTGTGAGTAAAGTGTTGTTAAGCCATTCAAGGATCAAGGCAAACAGTTCCAAATAATGCTTGGGTGGCAGATGATCAGCAGCGGACTAGAAGTCTTGATGCCAGCATTGGAACTGTTACACCAATCTGTCATAATTCAGTAGAATTTCAATGTCTTTATAAGGTGGTTTTGTGAAATGCAGAAAATGCCTTAGCCACCAATATGTTCTTTGAATTTTTTTGTGAGTTATTACAGTCTGATTAATAATTTGTTGGACAGGAACGAACACAAGTGTACTTGGACTGCGTGAGCCAGGAGGAACATCGCATCTTGTTTTGTGATGAGTAATTGGTCAAAGTATGTGCTGAACCTCCGCATAGCTAATTGTTGCGATTACATGAATGTGCATATCTCCTGTCCAAGTAATTTTGAGTCCCTAGTACTGTAATGAGTTGCTTTTGGGCAACTTTACAATTATTGATTAGTGTATCCCTTAGAATAAGAATGGAGATTCTTTTTAGAAACCACTTTGAAAACTTATCCCTCCTCTTTCAATCCATCCTAAGTAGAAAGCTATTAAGACATTAGTATATATGGGCACTTTATATAATAACTAAGAATGGCTCATTATAAAGGGGTATTCATATTGTGTACGAAATGGTTTCAAATACTCTGTCTGAAAATACTCTTCACACTGTTGCCATTTTCAAACTAAGTAACATCTGTATTTGAGTTCAGCATCACCAAACCCCCTATAGTATAAAAATATAACACAGGTGACCAAAATGTTAAATAATGGATAAGGTTACTAAAATAACAGCTCAAAGCTCATTTACATGGGAGTACCTTCACAGGTACTCCCCATGGTGTGACTAGTGGTTAAGGTGCTGTGTGTGTACCTAGGTGGATGATTACCTCCATTTTTGCGGCTGGTGATGTGGTACCCATGTGGGTGGGTACTCAATGGCTATTCAACAGGTACTTCAGAGGTACTCTGTGAAGAAATTGGCTATGTATATGGGAAAGGTATGAATGTTGCAGCCTAGAGATCTTCTTGTGATGTGATAGGTCCATATGTACCCATTGGTTGTCCTTAAAGGAGAACCTGTATCAAGAATAACTTGCACAATATGCGCTATAAAAACAATTATTGAACCCATATGGAGTGGTTTCATGGGAAAACGGAATTATACTAACCATGAAACGAATTAAAGCATTTTGTCTGACCATGCCCTATTTGAAATTCGCGCTACTGTATATGGGATATGTATTTGTGTTATGCGATACGGACGGCACAGTAGCGTCATACATCTTCACACATGATGCTTTCATAATGTGTATTTCCTATGGTATGTATGACCTAAACATGCCGGTTGTATCGCATAACACGTTATACACTAGCGCGATTTTAAAATAGCACATGGTCAGACTAGATGGTTTTAATTCATTGTTAGGGTTATATTTTCTTTGAAACCACTCGATATGTGGTCAATAATTGTTTTATAGGGTATATTGTTTAATATTATTCGTTGTACGGGTTCTCCTTTAAAGCCTTCTGAGTTTTCATTTGCGTGTTCACAACCTCCCCACCTCAGAATTCCCATCTCCCACCTCTGTTCCCCCTTAACTTTTGACTGGTGTAGATGAAGTCTTTGTAAATTGACCACAGCTGAGAGTGTTGCCAAAACTGATTGTGTGAAATGTTTCATTCATATTGTGATTTATGCAAATGATTTTGGACTTTTTGTATGAGTTCAATTAAAGTTGCCAGTGATTTTTGTAAACCTTAAATGTATTTTGCATGTAGATTGTATGTAAACCTCAAATTACTCCTTCCAGATATGTCAATGCACCAACATATTGGGTGGGTGGCTATGGCATTATATTTAGACATCTTAATGGTAGCATTTTGTTAATCTTTCCGTTCAAAGTCGCTAAATCCTGATCCTCAATCCTGACCCTCTCTTCAGACTAAAAATGACGGCAGTCAACCCCCTTTCGTGTTGTGTGTTTTGATATAATAGTAAAAATAGTAACACTGGAGGGGGAGTTGGGGAATTTTGGCTGGGTACCCATGCTCGTTCCAAAAAAAATTGGGCTTGTTGCTATAGTGGGACTACAACTAGTATCAAATTCACAATCTCTTCTAGTCCCACTAGGGTATCAATTCATTTAAGAGTGTGACTAATCCAGTGATAAAAATAGAAAAATTAACCCAAATTTGTCAGCAAGATTGCCCTGAGGGTGTCGTTTTTCTTACAGTAGCACAAGTGTTACTTTTTCTTGCAATATTGGTTCTTTTAAAGGTATATTTTTTATTTGTATGTTGAAAACAGGTCCCACTAGGGGTATAATTTTATTCTGTTAGGGGTATATTTTAACTGAAAACTGGTATATATGTACCAAAAACTGGTCCTGTTAGGGCTATATTTTTGCACTCAGCCATACAGCCAATTTGATCACTACTGGCAAGCTTTGTTGCAAAACTGGCTGAAAAGATAACTCATTACTACCTGGATGTTGATTGTCCTGGATGTTCATCGGGGAATCTTTAGTCGGTCGGTACATTTTGTCATGCTGTCAGCTATTCTGAATTGAAAATAAATTAGAACCAAATGTTGCTATTCCAGTAATGAAAAATCCTTACTACACATAAGAATAGAACTAAGAGAGAGGACACGGCAGGGTGTTTAGAAAGTCCAGGACATTATGCATTTAACTTCCAAGGCAAGTCTGCCAGGCTCTACTTCAGTTGGCAAAATGTGTTTGCACATAGTGCTAATTGTAACTCGTGACCAGAAGTTGGACGAGACATGCACAGAGTGAGTGCGTGCACAAAGCAAGTGTCTTGGCCCACTTTCTATCCCCTTTTGTCATAACTCTGCCGTGTTGAAATACCTTTGCACCATAATTTAGTAAACCAATCATGGTCTGATGGTTGTGGTTTTCAAAGCCAGTTAGGGCAGCATGTTGTGTTCTAGAATCTGCCTTGCTTACCTCTCTCCACTTAGGAGTATAAATGGGTACCAGCACTTCATGGGAGGGTAAAGAAACTTGATTTGGTGGAGCAGTTGCAATTCCCCACAGCATACTCTACCCACTGCACTCAAAGCCTGGTCCAGACATCAAAGAAAGAGGATAGGCAGTCTGGGTGGTGAGTTCCTTAGCACTGGCATGAAACGCTAGCTTTTCCCCATGAAGAATGCACTTTATTCTGTAAGGTGTGTCAGAGTATTACCTTATAGAAATGCCCATTTTTACCTTCTCGATTAGCAATGTGGTTAATCATCCATTGGTGCTTAATTAAATGGTTAAATGTGAAGTCCTTCCTTGTGTTTTGTTGAAGTTTGATAATGATTGTGACCTGTTTATTATGCATATGCCAAGTTACTTAGATGTAAACATTATCTTGGCCATGTATTGTATATAATGGTTGTTGATTTCACAAAGAAAATTCTATGATTAGTTTATACATTGCATTTTATTTTTAAAACTGTATATTGTTAATTCTGAGATATGTGTAATTATTAGTCATTTCCAGTTTCAGTGGATGTGAAGTGTTTATGTATGGTGTAGTACTAACAGTAAGGGCCTTTAAAATCATCAGGAATAAATGTACTGTACAGTGTGTCCCCAAAAAAGGTCAACCTAGAATGGACAGTAAATAC
>JAMKCH010028491.1:0-23556 GCA_023653785.1 Ophioderma brevispina | reverse complement strand
TTTTACGGTAAGCTCGATCAAAATTATGCCATATAATGGCTGACATTACAGTTGACAATTGGACCCTGAAAGTTGCAATAACCATTCACTCACTTTAATTTCCTTATCATTGACGTTGAATGTCTTCAGTGTGAAGTCAGCTATGCCTAAAGTCACCGTGGTATCAGGATAAAATACGCCATCTTTAACACGTAGAAATATGGAGGTCTTTCCTACGCCCGCCTTTCCGAGTAAAACTACTTTGTAAGTGTTCTTTTCCATAGGCATTTTCCCACTTTGAAGTTACAGATTAATTACAGATCGATATAAGTGGACTCTGGACCATTATTAACTTTGCATGTCTGTTCAGGTTACCAATTGATAAGCTTAAAGTGATGCAATAGCGTGTTTATGATCTGTTTTGGATGTGTTTTGATTTTAAGACTAGAACCGATAGAGACACACGTTCGCACATCGTAGGACTTAATTGTTCAAAATCACATGTTTTATTTTGTGTGTGTGTGTGGGTGTGTGTGTGGGTGTGTGTGTTTCTTTGTTTGTGTGTGTGTGTGTCTGTGGGTGGGTGCGCGTGGGCCGGTGTGTGTGGTTGTGAGTGTATGTGTGTGACCCTCATTAAAAAAAACATTTTGTAAGCCTTCATAAAGGTAATATTTGGAAATTTAAAGCAATAACAGCACGGTTTTTTTTTAAAGCGCCCCAATTTTCACAAATTTTGAGATTTTTGCTCAGTTGTGTATAGTAAAAGTACGTACCTAGTGCTATGTACGTGTCAACTCTCATCCATACAGCCGATTTTTTGCTAGAAGACCACCTCCAGACTGCTCAAGACTAATGCCGATTGGATACTTTTCGAAAATCGTGAGCAGTTTTATGTTTTTCATGTTAGTTTTGGCAAGGTCTGCGACTGCCCTGTACAGTCTTCTTCAGTCTTAAGGCTCCGACACAGCCGATTTTTTGCTAGAAAACCACTTCCAGACTGCTCCAGACTGGTGCCGATTGGCCAATTTTCGAAAGTCTTGAACAGTTTTTCTTTTTCATGTGTAGTTTGGGCAAGGTCTTGGACCTGTTCTGTACAGTCGTCTGTAGTCCTACCCATTATTTGCTAGAAACCATTCCAGACTGCTCAGACTGGTGCCGATTGGCCATGTTTTCGCACATCGTGAGTAATTTCCTGTTTTTTTTTAATTTTTTAGTTTTTTGCTTTTTATTTGAAGGGGCTACACTGTCTAGATAAAGATTATACAGGAGGGAAAATTGAAAACTGTTTATTTTTTGCAGCTTAAAAAAATCGTGGTGTGTTTTGGAATCGGTAAGGTCTGCTTGCAACACTGAAGTGGTTTGGAAGCTGGTAGCCGATGATTTTTTGTGCGCATTCATGAGTGGTTGTGTGGAGTTGGAAAGTGGTCGGGCAATGAGTCTGCTCCAGCGGGAGCTAAAATGCAAGCCAACTAGCACCAGTCAATGTTTTGAATCGGCGACTAACTCGGCGACTACATCAGATATGTACGCCGACTTTTGCATTCTTGACAGCAACTTGTGCTGTCGTGCTGGTCTGCGACTGGTTTAGACATGAACAAGTGACAGGCTTGATCGCCTACTGATCGGCAATTGAGCATCTCTTATCTTTGTAATTTGAACAGACTGGGGTCTTGCAGCCTCTTTGGAAGTAATGTGTCCTTGGTTAGTTGGGATAGAGTTTGGGGTCGCTCGTGGGTTGTCCTTCATGTGACGGGACCTTTCTTGGCGTCAACAACTCGGCGAACCATCGACCCATTTTTTGACAGCGACATTTCACAACTGTGTGCCGTCGTTTCAGGTCGGCAACTAATCGGAGACTGAACAAGAGGCGTCGCCAATTAAACATGCTGGATCTTGTTGATTCCATGATGCTGTCACCTACTGCTCGGCGTTTCAGCATCCCTTGTCTCGTTGACGACGGGGATACTCGCAGACTAATCATCCTTGGTCGGGATAAAGATTGTAAATTTTGCAAGTTTGAAACAAGACTGTAGCCGATTTTGAAAAAAAATGCGGTCTTGTGTAGTCGGGAAGTGGTTGGGTCGGGAGCTGTCTTCTGTGTGACTATACCTTAAAGGCTCAGTCACACAGCCGATTTTGTGCTAGAAAACCACTTCAAGACTGCTCCAGACTGGTGCCGATTGGCCAATTTTCGAAAATCGTGAGCAGTTTTTCTTTTTCATGTGTAGTTTGGGCAAGGTCTGGGCCTGTTCTGTATAGACGTCTGTAGTCTTACCCATTATTTGATAGAAAACCGCTTCCAGACTGCTCAAGACTGGTGACGATTGGCCATTTTTCGAAAATAGTGAATAATTTTCCTTTTTCAGTTGTAGTTTTGGCCAAGTCTGGGACTGTCCTGTACAGTCTTCTGCGGTCTTGAAGAGCACGTGGCAAATTTGAAAAAAAAACGCCACGATTTTTTTCTTGCAGCTTAAAAATTGTGGCGGGTTTTGCAATCGGGAAGGTCGGCTTGAACACATGAGCGGTTTGGAAGCGGTGTCCAATCTGATTCTTGGGGTTTTTCAGACATTTACCCACAGATGGCCAAAAGCGGGCCAAAAGCAGCGATGGCTTTTGCAATCCTGTTGTTGATTTCATCATCGATAAGCACATCATGGGACAAGGTGCTCCCCGAGTAAGTGAACTTGTCAACTGCTGTTAACGTCTGAACTTTAACAGTGATAGATGATTTCGTATATGGCTTCCCAAGAGCAGGTTGATACATGACATGAGTCTTCTTTGTGCGGGTGGTCAAGCCAACGTTGTCACAGGTAGCTGAGAACATGTCCATGCTGTGCTGCGTATCACTGTGTGTGCCAGCAGATATGGCACAGTCATCAGCAATCAAATAGTCACGGGCTGATTCTTCGACTA
This sequence comes from Ophioderma brevispina, assembly GCA_023653785.1. Taxonomy (NCBI): domain Eukaryota; kingdom Metazoa; phylum Echinodermata; class Ophiuroidea; order Amphilepidida; family Ophiodermatidae; genus Ophioderma; species Ophioderma brevispina. The sequence continues at coordinate 20,664 of JAMKCH010028491.1, read as the reverse complement.
CTTTGGTTTTAGCTTAAAGCCGTCTCATCTCAGATTGAACAAATTGCCATCATAACAACAGTTGATACTAATTCCAGGACAGCCGTTGCAGAAGGCATCTTGAAGCATGACACTGAACATGCTACTGAAGGGGACTGGTGCTAGAACACATCCTTACTCCGTTTATTACTGGGAATCTGTCAGAATACTCAAGATGATCCTGAAGACTCGCCATTATACCCAAGGCCGTAGCCAGAGGGGTGCGGGGGTGCAATATACCTACCCAAATTTCCAAAATTCCAAAAAGATCCACAAAATGATGTGTGCGAGCGAAGCGAGGTAGGAAAAAATAGGGGTTTTAGGCTTTTTTGGTCAAAAAAGAGCAATATTTGGGCAAAAAGGTCCACTGTTGTCAAATTTACACCCCCTCTATTGTGAAAAGGTCCACATTTGGGAAAAAGGTGCACTTTTGGAAAAATCCGCAACCCCAAAAAAATCCTGGCTACGGGCCTGAGTATACCGTCGTGTAACTGAGTAAAGATTGAGATGAATTTATCTGTATCCACACTTGAGCACATGATTTTTCCAAAGGCCCTCATGGCTGACCGAGCAACAGGTGGTCAAATCGTCTTGGTTATAAGTCGATGGAAGTCAGGTATGAGGTCGAATTTTGATCCTGGGACACCTTTCTTGGGGCTGACTTGCTGCAAAGACCATGTCAGTGGTTCCATGATCCCTTCTGAGGCCACATTTACTCTCGGAAGAAAGACCCTGATCCAAGTGATCCAACCCAGTGATTTGTATTCCTCTGTGGTTTGTCACAGGACTGACGGATTCCTTTCTCTTTGTACAGAGGTGGCATACTTGAAGTCTGGTGGAATTGTTTCTTGACTCCACATAGACGTAATGGGTTTGACGAGGTGGCTCCAGCACACACCAAGTTCGCCGCCTTTTAGATTTCCGCAGGTATTGCATCGGGTCCAGGTGCCATACCACTTGAGAAAGACTGGTGGCATTTTGTTTTTTACGGGTCGGTTGTGAACAAAAGAGGTATCAATATCCAACCTGGCCGTCGATTCTGGCTTTGCTCATTTATATATGATGAAGGTTGAGGAACATATGAATTCTCTGCCCATCCCCAGGATCCTTTTTGTCAGTAATAGAATCAAACTAGACCTTGACGATCTCATCTACAAGACGACGGCGCCGCATTTGGAATGGATGGAGATCCCCTTAATGACCCCTGAGGCGACGTGACCTGACCCCTGTAACTTAAACAAAACTTTTTCACCAATATGTCACAACTGTCCATGAAATGGTATTTTTCCGGTGTTAACAACCTTTTACAAGGATCATTATTAATGAGTTTCAACTCATCCAAGCATGTCAGGCATTTGAACCGTTTGCACTCTATAACGTGACCCCTGGACCACGAATAGGGTCAACTAATTTTTTATGGTATTTACGATATCCCGATGCTTATTCCTGCAAATTTCAGTTCAATCCCGGAGCTTTTTTGTAAATTTTGACCTTTGACTTGAACTTTGGACCTTTGGGGTCGAGACCATCATAGACCCCTCTTCTTCCATCTATTAATGTTGACAACATCACTGTAGTATAACGGGTCTTTATCTGTCCCCTTTAGGCAAGATAAATCCAATTTGGTCTTATTTTTAACATTTTTTGGCAAAATTGAACCTTTTGACCCCTTAATGAAGCTTTGATCCCGGTGAAAAAAACCTCGTGTACACAACCAATGCAATTGTTCCAATGCAAATAAAACCCTTCTACTAGCCTTATTCTGGAAGAAAAAATTCCTTGAAATTATTTACCTTAAAAACCGGAAATGACCTTAAATAACCTTTGACCTCCAACATAACAATCCTTGCAATAACATCAGGTAACATGAAAGCATATCTGCACGTTAAGTCACTGTATACTATTTTTTGGGTTTTGAGATAAAAATTTTTGGATATTTGAAATATTTTTGGTTTTTGACCGGAAGTTCCCCCTTAATGACCTTTTACCAACCCCCCATTCTGAGCACAGCGTTGTGAAGGTCTTAAGGGCTCCGTACTGTATTGCGTCATGTGACCTGCAATGTTTCATAGCCAGCATAGCTATTATTTTGAAGATTGTTTTTGAAATTTTGCACATTAGACCGGATAGTGCCCCCTTATGACCCCACTTGCCATCATCGACCCATACTTTTGTGAAGGGTCCAAAGCTACTTCCTATACATGCGTCACGTTTACCATGCAATGTAAACTTAGGAGGAGATACAGTTTTTAAAGAATCAATTTTTTTGACCCCTGTGCCCCCTGTGACCCCTAAAGTGGTCGAAGTCATATGTCATTAATGGGATGACCCAGCGGTTATTTGGTGCAAGTCTGGGCAGATACGTCAACCATTACAAAACTATTAGCATTTAAATGTTGCCCTGACGTGTTGCCAGAAAGAAGAAACAGAAGAACCCTCAAACAGAACAAGACGGCCTCGCCGTCTTGTAATAATAGCAGACCAATCAGTTACACACAAAAACAAATCATCATAATGAAAAGATTTGGAAATGTATCTGAATACATACTAACTGGGACAACGGTTCACTCTCACCGAAAAGAACCAAGGTAATGAAATAAGGGAAGGATTAAAGCAGGGTGGCAGCTTTGGCAGATACAGCCAAATCATGAAGGGTAATCTACCATGGCTGAAAAAGGAAAGTGTATGACCAGTGCATTCTCCCAACAATAACATATCAGAAAAATGGACGACTAAACAATTTAAATGGAAAGAAAGTTTAGCAGCCGCTCAAACATAACATGGAAAGAAGTATGCTTAACATAACATACAAAGATCACAAAAATAATAAATGGATAAGGGGAACAGACAGGTAAGGGACATAATGGAAGTAATCAAAATCGTAACAGCGTAAATGGACATGGGCTGGCCATATCACCAGATAGAGGGAGATGAAAGATGGAGCACCCACTGACTAAATATGGTCACCACTTGATGGAAAAAGTAACAGAGGTAGGAAAAGAAAGAGATGGAGAGAGAAATACAACATTCTGATGGAAGAAACAATGGCTAACAAATATGCAAGGCGAGAGAGAGAACTGGAGGACAATCATACTGAGGCTTCATCCAGCGCGTGGATTGAAGAATGTGGAAGAAGAAGAATAATCATCTTAACACTTTAACTACGCGTATAGTTCATAACCCCCCCCCAACTCCCAGAGATTGTTGTCCAGATATAGAATACGAATATTTTTAAAGGAGTAAGGTTCAAACATACCAGCCACCCCAAAAAAAGTTTATACATATTGTATGGAGAACAGTTTTCTCAAAATCTACCGATGTGAAATATCCACATTGTACCATGTCCGGGATATCTTGATTTTAAACATACATTTTTATAAATCAACCGACCACACGGACATAATATAGCTCAGGAGAGGGGTGCCAAGACACGATTGGGTGTCAAATTTTAAAACCAATTCAATCATGTTGAAAAAATACAACGTATGTTTACTGTCCCCACTGAGATATGTCTTTCCACCTCTGAAAAACTAGCCCACACCTAGTTTAATTTAAGATGCATTGAGAGTTTTAAAATTGCGTTTAAACTTTTTTAAACTCGAGGCCCATACCGAAAAGATTTTGCACTGGGGCCTAACGTACTGTCGACTGAATGTATACTTTCTCAAAAGTAGGTGACCCTATCGTAGTCCAATTTTCATGTTGTTTCTTCCTCATATGGACGCATTTGTACAAATTGGATTAACACACGCCTTACAAAGCCTTCTGTAACACAGTTTGCCAAGGGGTGGTTACATCCTCCAAAATACTCTATTACTCCTTTTACTTGAAATGTCAATGGACTTCGTAAGGCAGTCCTTGCAAGCCGAACCTGTTAGAAGAACGAACTAATTACCTCATCGATACGTCCCATTAATAAGGATTTAGATTAAGTCGCGATTACCTATTGATAGTTCAGATAAGAGGGAGACAGCGGGATCTCATATGAGCTACTGCATATCATCGACTCGTTTATCAATCAATATGGTTTTAGTCAGTCAGTCAGTCATGATTTACAGGCTTTTACTTTGTTTTGATTCTTCATTCTTTTTGGAAATGGGCAAAGTATTCTTTTTTTTGGAGTGGTAGGGGGGAGGTGTTATTTCTGTTTTTGGGAGGATAGGAGTTTTCTTTGGGGGTGGGGAGGGAGTTGGGAGTCTGTTTTTCTTCTTTTGGGGAGGGGAAGGGGTCATTCTTTCTTTTTGGAAATGGGAATGTATTATCTCTCTTGTTGGAGGGTTGGAGGTTTTTTTTTTTTGCGGATAATGAGTTTTTTGGGGGGGATTTTATTTTAAAGTTAACAAGTTGTTTTTCTTTTGTTTTTGGAAAAGAGGGAAGGGGTTTTCGGTGTTTTGGGGGTTATAGGGCGACGGGGTTTCTGGTTAGTCGGAACATTATTCCAATCGTTCAGCTTTCTCCATCAGCGCCTTTTACGTATTTATTCCGCACATTTTCATACACTTTCGGAGAAAGCAGAAAAGCCGGTGATTTCCTGGTTTAGGATCTCTTTAAAGGTCCATGGCCCGATTGCTTACATAGCCTGGTTCCCCAGAAGCCCCAGATTTTACCGGGAACCGTGGTCAAAATTTTGGGTACCAGAAGAAAGCATACTATTTCTCATTTATCCTGTGAAATAGTAGAGCCAAAGTTGGAAGTTATGAGACCAAAATGTGCCTATTTTGGTCGACCAATATTAATTTACACAGTACCCCTTTTTAACTCTTTTTTTGTTGGGGTGGCTTACAAAATCACGTTTAGCTCTCGCATCAAAAAACGGATTGAAATATCGGCGCGAAACGTTACCAATATGGGGTTTTGGAGTTAAGGCCAATCTATGAAGATGAAAAATCCATCCTTCAATCCGGTCTCCTCTTATTGACAACTATCAATAGGTAATTGCGACTTAATCTAAAATCATTATTAATGGACTTATCGATGATGTAGGTAATTAGTTCGGTCTTCGAACAGTTCGGTCTTGCAAGGGGGGAATGCCGTAGGTTACACCCGCCGAATTCAATAGTCAATTAGCGAGTCTCGTAATCCACTTAAAAGGATTAATCAACTGGGGATTATCACTTCGGTCTTCTTATGTTCGGTCTTGCAGAGGGTCACCCCTGGCTCAATTGTTAACAGGTTTTGGGGCGCGACGCGATAATACTATTCTCAACAATAATTGAGCAATAAATTTTAATCCGTTAAAATTGACCAAATTATACTTTTAATATGGACTATTGACTCTAATATAACTTCAGAAATAGGTACTAGAATTCTTTTAGAAACAACCTTAGACTGTTTGAAATAACTCTTTTGCAAACATAGATTCTTTAATAAAGCCTATGGATACATGACGTCTTCTGTCAACACAAAACGATTCTGCATCGAAACAGAAAATGTTTTCTACAGAATCTATTTTTATAACCTAAAATATTTTGGAGGTTCTCCTTAAAACCATTTTTGACATGGCAACTTTATTTTTTTTTTAAGTATCAATCTAGAAATGAATCAAATTAAAATTACCGGGTAAATCACTGTAACTTGACTTACTTGTAAAAAAGTAATATTAGATATCGTTATAATTACCCTGTCTGCGTTGATTGATTGGATGATTGATTTTTGATTGATTAATGAGTGAATGTATCAGTAATCACAAATTAAAAAAATGGCTGGTGCACCTCACTTGTTTAAAACAGGGGTAATTTTAGCCCTTATAAGCCAAGGAGTTACAGACGGTTCTAGTAATTTTCGTGAACATATATTACTAACATTTACCAAGTTCATTAAACTAATATTATAACGGAATTAAACGGTCCAATATCCGAAGCAAAGTTAAGTAATAAAAAAAAAAAACACGCATAAATGCGCCTGTACTTGCGTGTACTTATAGAGAACGTAGAATCATTTGTTCAATCGAACCATGAGCAAGTTAATTCCATGCTCCCAAGTATAAGTACCTCAGTTTGCCGCATGGCATCTAAATCTTCCTATTGACGTGCAATGACACGATTCTCATTTAAAATATAAACTTCGGTACAAAAATGTCTTAGTGTATGTTTATCAAGACCCTGGAGAGAATCTGTACGCACGGGCCTAGGTAACCACTCGTGTTACAAAGGTTCCGGCGGTGTCTCTATATTTGCGACCAGCGACAGATGAAATGCTATACCTCTCGGAAACCATATCTGTTCAAATGGGTACCTAGCTCAGAACCAGATCTGTTCATATGAATAACTTATCTGAGACCTGGAACCGAGCACTACCATTGGGATTTTAAACTGTAATTTTACAGGCCATTTCAGCCATTTTGTAGCTGTATGTTCAGTTTCAGTGACGTAACCAGCTTTTTTGCAGGGGGCGAAGGGGGACACGGGCACATAGGTTTTCAGGGCGGCCAAGCATATATTAAGGGTTGTTAATACAGTATAGGCCTATGTTGTTTCCACTTTGAATTGGGGCGTTTGCAGAAAATTACTAATTACACGGGGGAGTAAGATGAGGGAAAGATTTCCCACAAGGGGACTTACACTGCCCCCCCAATAATAAACAGCCTCCAATTTGACACCTATAGAAGACCGAACAAATTCGATACCCTGTACGAGACTGACACAGGGCCGTACGCAGGATTTATTTTTGGGGTTGCGAGACTTCTAAAAAGTGGATTTTTGGGGGTAAAAAGGGCCTTTTTTTAGTAAAAGTGGATCTAATCCCCCTAAAATGGTCTTTTTTGGACTTTTTATAAAAAAAATAAAAAAAATAAAAAAAATAAAAAAAATTTTACCTAAAAATTAGACCTTTATGAAAAAAAAGTTGACCTTTTCCCCATTTTGTGGACCGCAACCCCCCCGCACCCCCGCACCCACCCCCCCCCCCCCCCCCCCCCCCCCACCCCCCCCCCCCCCCCCCCGCGTAACGGGCCTGGACTGACATGAACATAGGCCGGAGTTAAGACCATAGATGTTGGTTTTGAGACATGCTTTTTAACTCGGGTGGCAACCCGACCAATATAATACCCCCCCCCCCCCCATCAAGGCACATGAGAAATCAAGTTTTAACTAAAATTGAAGTCGTTATCCACATGAACAACGAGTTTTCTTTGGAGCTGCTTGAGGCTGGAGTCCTAAGTCTACTTGGTCCGTTCTTGCCGTGCTCCATTTCCTTCCAGATATGCCGGCTAGAAATCCGGCAATGTGATGAAATGTTTCCTCAATACCCGCGCCTGAAAGAGAAAGTGACAAAAAATCTTAATGACATTCGCAGGGTGTAAAAAGATGTGTTCATCACTGACCTCTACACATGGATAGCGGGTCTGAGTCGCCGAATGTCACAAGAGGAAGTTGCCTTTTTACCTTGACAATACGGCGGGAAACAATGCAAACACCTTGTCAAAGTTAAAGGAATTTTGTATAACAATAGAACATCTGTGTGGAATATGTGCACCAGCAGGTGTATGCATTGTAGGTAAAAAAGCAACTTCCTGTTGTGACACTCGGCGACCATTCAACTGTGCGGCAGCCCGCTATCCATGTGTTGAAGTCAGTGGTGTTCATGCGTTCAGCATTATTGCCAGTGGTATTTAGATTTGCTAGCTCTTGGGGGTGAAAAGCGGGTTTGGGCTAACGAGACTCTGGCTAAGGAAAGGAAAATCCGAAAAGAAACCTCATCAAGTTAATTTCTTGTTACGGAAGATGTAAGGGAAATTTCAACACCAGCTGACGCTGGAGGTAGTGCGACAATTAAAATGCCGGATAATGAAGAAACCATGTATTGATATGACACTTCGATCTGGACAAAAGCCGTGAAGACATCCAGCTGCCGCCAACGTCGGATGCCAGGCCAATAGGAATATTAAAACCCGGACTTTGGGCTACTTCTAGCCCGGATTCGCTTCAGCGGTTCCATTGTTTTAGCGCAGTGAAGGTGAACCATTGGTGAAAGCTAGCGAGACATAGCAATTCTGGCCGAAGCCTGCTCTAGATTTGTAGACATAATGTCTCTCCTCGAGGTTTTTTTCAATGAAACTGCAACCCGATATCAGCTCCTCTGCCCACACAAGTTTGCCGCCGGGAGGTCAGTAATTGCCAATCTGTATCGATAAAGTCCTTGATGTGCTGGGACTTGGAAATTTGGCGAGCACGGGTTCCAGTAGGGGTTAAGTATCTGCATGCTAGTAGAATGTAAAAAACAAACACTACACCCAATGGAAACAGGTAAATTGCTAAAAAAGTGAAGTTGAGCATTGGAAGGGTCATATTTTCAAGAAGATATGACAACCTTTATTATCATGGAGTTGCTTTATGATAATCGGCAAATGTTTTACAAGAAATTCGTCAGGAAGGAAAATCGAAAGAGTGCGTGATAAACATGCTGGTTTTGTCATTTTCATCTAACCGAATTGATGTTAGGTTTTAATCTTACAACATCATTTCTCACCTGTTTTGCGGAAGTTTGAAAATCCTTCTCTACTTCAAATGTAGTACACATATCGCTTACTCTTTCCTTTTCAATAACACTCTCTTGGTCCGATTTATTGCCTACGAGAAACCTGAAACTAAACAGGAAATCTTATTTCAGGAAAATAATAGACATTCTACCAATCTTTCGATCATGCACTCTTCCAGTTGGTACCCACTGGATATCGATAACACTCTCGAATATTGTTTTAAATAGTTCATTATTATCGAACTTATGGGTAAGGACGAGATTGACGCAGCCCCAAGTCCAGGGGGGATCAGTCTTCATAGACAAGGGGGTATCATCCGTGTTCAAGAATTCACGTAAAAAGGGTATTTTTTCAGGATCAGGCACGTTACGTTCGTAACGTGAAAAGGGTCTTAAAATCACTAAATCAGAAAAGGGTTATATTTAGCTTATTTTCTAAATGAGGACTTACGCATTTAGGTCCCTATTCTTTTCAGCATAAAAAAAAAGTGTTCCGGAAGTCTGTACTTGCCTTCAAACCTGTGCTTTCAAATCCCTAAATTCCAAAATTTTCCGCAAAGGAAAGCCATACTCGTGATTTTTAGTACAGGCCTGTTGGTTTGAAATTGACGACTCCTTTTGTTATATTGCCTGATTATGTCGCTATACCAAATTGTTCTATATCACTAACCCATGAAACGAACAATGTTTTAGCAATTAAAACTCATAATTTATTTAAATGTCAGGTAAATTTAGGTTAATTTTCTTAAAAAAATTTTGGACTTTAATTTGTTAAGAGCATATGGCCTATATGCATTTTAAAGTTAACCACTTACAAATATCAAATTGTTTTTTTACCAAAATTACAGGTGGGTTTGGAAAGCAAACATTGCTTGGTATGCATTCCGCGCTTCGCGCGAGAGAGAGCGGCAACCCTTCCCGCGCCACTTACTATATGAATTCTCTGTGAAATTTAAACCATCAAATTGTTTACTTTTTATAAGCCCATTTATCATATCTATATATTTTGCTATAGTGAATCACTTACACATTTCAAAGTATTCTTTCAAATTCGCATGAAAATGTGCGTGTGGAAAGTGAAGATTGCAAGCCCCCCCCCCCCCCCCCCCCCCCCCGCCGCTTGCATGTAGCCGCATATTGGACCGCTCAGCAGCCATATCGTCGACTTTATCGACTAGTCGTGCCCGCGTCCTGAGAAGGGTTGGATACGCCCCTGGCTCAAACAAAATGCATTCCCCTTTTAATTACCGTTCTTGGATATATCCTGGCTGATGCCCCAAACAAATTAAATTTTCCCCAATATTCTGAATTACGCCGAGCTCCGAAAGGACTCTCTGGTGTGCAAAAACACCCTGGAAGAATATGGTTTGGGGTTTTTACGTATAAAGGGGTAATAATTGCATCAACTACTTGCTTAGGGTAAGGAGAAAGACAAATACTTGTTTAGGGTATGCAAAATTGCGCTACTGATACTTGTTTAGGGGCGCAAATTCCATCAAGTACTTGTTTAGGGTAGCTAATTGCGCTGCTGAGATGGGTTTTTAGGGGTGAAAATTCAAGCTTCGAAAATACGTATTTAGGGTGCTTTTTGTGATTGCTTGGACACGGATGATACCCCTTTGTCATTGAGAAGTGGCCCCCGGGTCCTCAAGTATCCCCTTTGAATTGAACGACGGAACGAAAAAAAGTGTATAACATCACTAGTACATAACATCATTGGATTGAACTTTCCGTAAAAAGTGTTACATTCACACCCCTTTTTGAAAACAAAAGGACAAGGAGGGTTGTCCATTCTTCATATCTTCATTTCTCATTCTTGGAAGACAATAGCTTCAAAATGTTGTGCCGTAATACTAACCGTGATATAATCGCAGAAGGCGCGTGTCAAGGGCGAAGGCCTCGGCCGAGCGGAGCGAGGTGTCTTGCGCAAATAGGTATAGTTCTGTGCAAACATGTGTCAAAGTATTATGTGGTCGTCGCATGGAGGAAAGTACTAATTGATTGCTAGTCACAACATTATCTGTCAACCGAACCCTTTAACCACAATACGAATGCCCGCCAGTAACATAGCACAATGCCGCCAGACGAAACTATCACATTTGCTTGACCGTAATGCATACGCCAGGCGCCATGTCATTTATATTGCTCCATCAGTTCCCAAGATAGTTAAGGCAAACTTATCCCGAAAAATAAAGAAAAACAAAGCACACAATATAAGCGGAAAGGCGATGCGCAGGCTAACTTTAAGGTTGGCGTAACTTTAATCAACAAATGTGTCTATTACATGAATGTCATAGTCTCGGACTCAATGGTATTAAAACCACAAAGGTCACAGACCGGTCAAATAGGGTGCATGTCGTGGAATTCAACTCCGACGTGCGTTTTCTTGTGTTTAAACGCCATTTCCGTCGCCGGAATCATTTTATTATGAAATCGTTCTGTTTACCCAAAAGGGCGCTGCTTGAGGACGTACTATTTTTAAAGGTGCCAGTGTCTTTCTCAGCCTACTTGTAATAAAATTGCCCTAGGTATAGCAAACTATACCTGTTTTAATTTATATGATCCGAGGAACACGTCTTTTTGTTATTTTTTCAATCCCTATAATTATGAAACATTTACAAATTTTATTTCTGTGAAATTACCCCCTTCCCTATATAAAATGCTCAAGGATGACAAAGTTGCATCATCAAGATTTGAATCAGTAGGTCAATGTTGCCTAGAATCATAAAACCATTTTATGTAGACTCCTGTGCAAGGTCATATGCAAAACGTCCAATGGGTCTACCGCTGGACTATAAGCCAGTGGCTCTTTTTCAGAAATTTTCGTGGCACCCTATTTGCAGCGGCAATAAACTTTATAGATGGGTCAAAGTTCACATGAATGATAATCGGGGTTAATCTGTTTAACAACTGCCGAGTCTTGGGCCAGTGGTTCTTATGACCATATATGAAGGCAACTATTTTAATGAAAAAGTATGCCCATTCCAAAGTACGCAAAAGATATTTCCTGTGGAATTAGACGTGATCGCTCCTTAATATTACATTATTGAACAAAAATATCCCATTTTTACTCACGTGCTCGCTGGCCAGATTCGTGGTCTCGCACATACTGCTCCCATTGATCGAGGCATCAAATGACTTCTTATGTAATCTAAGCTAACCAGACACTGCAGCGTGAGCTCCTCGCAAGATGTTTGGAGTTAGTGACGTAGCCTCTCCATTCCAGCTGTGTCCATAAATTTCAGCTGTAGTAATATCAAACCACAAGAGGAAAGCAATTTTATGTAGATACGTTTATAGAAGTTATTCAAGTGTGTCCATTTCCTTACTTCTATTCCCTTAATATGCCTGTTACTAACTATGCCTTTACTATAGAACTGTTATGTCCCTCATTATGGAACATTTTAGCCAACATTGGTTTTACGTAATAATATAATAACTAATGTTCTTTCCTATCAGGCTTCCGAGTGGTACAAATAAAGTGTGTTTGTATTGTACAGTTTTTGGGTAAAAGTGGCCCGGAGATGCAATTACAATAGTGTTTGGAATATTGTATTTCAATCCGGGTGCTTTTAAATGACATCAAGTGAATCCCTCTCGTAGACGATAGTAAGTTGGGTAGGTGTTTGATTTCATGTTGAGTCGAAGAGATACTCGACCTGATATTTAATACATATATAATATACCCCCCGCCTAAAAAATCCGAACGAAGTTGAAATGGCCATCACCTGCTCAAACTTGGCTTTCAAATGAACGCGCCATGCCAGCTGGATAAATCTTCTCAAAACTATCACATCATGACTATCGTTACAATGCTTACGGACCAGAGTCATAAGACAAACACAATTACGCGTAATGGCAAGCCATAAAGGCCATAACAGTATTGCTGCCAAACACAAGGACGCGTTTGCGAGACAGGTAGCCCCGCGTTGCTAATTTCCGGCAACGCGTTGCGACCTTCTACCACACACACAGGCAACGCTTTCGGTTTCTGCCAATCAAAAGCAGGAATTTCTGTGACGTATTTCAAAAATAGACCCCAACGCGATTGACCTAGATAACTTTGCAACGCGTTTCAACCTTCACAACGCGTTGCGACATTTCGGCACGCGTTGCGAATTTCAGCAACGCGTTGCGCACTTCAGCAACGCGTTGCGGTGTCCGGCCAACAAATCATGATTTTGTTCTGTGACGTATTGCAAAATATAAATCTCACAACGCTTTGCGACCCTTCACAACGCGTTGTCACCTCACAACGCTTTGCGACATCCGTTAGGACCCTAATTGGCCTTCACAGACGCGTTGTGACGTTTGCAACGCGTTTGTGAGCTCGCAACGCGTTGTATGGCTTGCAACGCGTTGTGGAAACCCATAAGGTACATAGGCGTTATTGCCGCAACGCGTTGTGGATCTATATTTTGAAATACGACGCACAGAAATTCATGATTTTGATTGGCCATCGCCGCAACGCGTTGGCCTGAAAAATTGTCGCAACGCGTTCTACTTTCTCAAAACGTGTTCGGCAATACGTTACTGCCTTATGGCTTTGTACCCTTCGCAACGCGTTGTAAGCTCAACAACGCGTTGTGAATCTGCACGCGTTGTGAAGGCTTGCAACGCGTTGTGAGTTTCCACAACGCGTTGCTAGATCTTTGCAAACGCGTTGTGGGTCTAGTTTTTTGAAATACGTCACAGAAATTCATGAATTTTTGAATTGCGACGACACCGCAACGCGTTGCTGAACTGTCGACAACGCGTTGCAGAAATGTCGTCAACGCGTTCTACTTTTCTCGCAACGCGTTGCTTCAATACGTTATGGGTTATGGCCTTGTATGGCCATATACGCGAACCAACCATCCGGCATTTATTATTATAATTCCATCCTACATACTACATACTTTTTAGTACAGTAATTTATCTCGTTCGGATTTTTAGACGGGGAGATATTAACATTGAATGCTTTTATTGCACTCCGCTAGAAAAAATATTCCTTAGATCCTTTACTCAAGCCATTCAATATTATATATTTTTCAGCGAAATCGTACCTTATGGTACGACGGACTGTCTGTAACAGGAATTTACTATAGACAGTCTGTCTGATAATTCATTAGTCTCATGAATATTGAAACATTTCGCCCTAACGTTGATATTAGGATGGATGAGGATGAGGATGATGAGGAGGAGGATGACGACGACGATGACGACGATGATGATGATGACGACGATGACGATGATGACGATGACGACGACGAAGAAGAAGATTATCATTATTATTAAAGCACTCACAGTTACAGATCCTCCTCTTTCTAACTTGAAGTCTCTCTTGATGTAGTCCTTGCCTAGCGTAGGTATTGTAGTTTCAAATTCCTTACCGTCGACTCGCATAAAAATTGAAGTTTTTCCAACACCTGCATTTCCGATCAGAACAACTTTAAATGTTTTTACTGTTTCCGTTGCCATTTTGAGTCACAAAAATTTGTAGGAGTAAAAGCAGCTCAAATTTCGCACGAAGGTTAGCTTTAATTTGCTATCGTACAACTATTTTGATGATAATCAACCGGTTTCCATAGATCCAGTTCGACAATTTGGTTGTGTTCAAGCCATACAGCTAATTATTTATATCACAAGTGTAATTAGTTTGATACAATAAATCATTTTTTTACTCTTTAATGTGACTTCGCGTAAGTGTAATAAAGAGAGAAACAAATGCACAACCATTGTTCATGTTGAAATAACGTACATTACGTAATATATCGATTACTGTTATTCAATGCTTTTTTCAAATTACTAACTGTTAATACTTTCTGCGGTACTTGCCGTTTCACGTTGTTGTCTAATGATGCATCACTAATATAAATGTCACTAATAAGAATAATACAGTTTGATCCTTTGTACCGCGTTGATAAAAACTCAATTGGCGTAAAAACTGAATTACATATTGCTGAATATTACGTGTGTCATATCGATAACCTACCTAAGCAAACATGCCCTTTGATAGTGGACTTCGAACTTATTGTAGAATTACCGTTATCGCCTAAACATTGTTCATAGAGAAATGTTAACTCATATTAGGTTTGGGTTTTCTTTTTCTCTTGTACCTAATTCGGCTGAGTTTTGTTTCTTTCCTACTCATGCATCTGTCATTTGAACTAGACGCACGAATGATTTGAAATGACTTTATACTCTAGGTTGGTAAACAAGAGTAGATAATCCAAATTGGCATTCAAAATTGGCATTCAAATTTGAAGGCTGAGCTTTTGACACTATAGCAAACGCCATCCATCAGAGCCAAACATTCATGATGTTGCACCTTATATACACCAGTAACAAAGGGGAAGAGAACATAAATTATTGATGATAAATGGATACCCCAGTAAGTTTAAGTTTCTGGTTCATTGGTCGAGAGGAATCCTTTGAGTAGTCTACCCCATTCAGGAGGAATTCCTGCTCCTTTGTCCCTATTGAAGTTGTTAGGGGTAGACTTGATGTACATAGCTTTCATTCTTTCCTTTCAGTCTCAATTCGTGTTCCTGTCCAGAATTTTAGTCTTGTCCCATTTAATGTTTGTTGGTCGTTCCACACATGCTCGGCGATGGGAGATTTTTGTGTGTGTTGCCGGTCTGAGTCGCTTTCTGGTGTTCATCGGTCTCTTTTTCAATGATCTGTCGGTTTTCACCAATGTACACTTTGTCACATCATCCACAAGGAATAGATAACTCCATTTTGGAGTTCCTTGAGAACGGGGTCTTTAGGCTTTATAGTTGTTGTCATAAGATGTTAGGATCTTGAAATACACTCGTAGATTCTTCGTATGTGGAACTTTTCGAATAGCCTCAAAGGGACCGGATACGTAAGGTTAAATAACAGTAGCGTTAGGAGTACGATTATTGATAGAGACATTACCGTGCGGCGCGAGGTGAAACATGGACGCACTTTGAAGGGTATTGGTCATCTTCAGACGCCCAAATTGTTGGATGGGGGGGGGGGGGGGGGGGGGGGGTGATCCTTTTTCACATTCATTGAAACAGAGACAAGCACGTAGCGTTTAATTGCTGATACTGGACACACGTATTGGTCGGTGTGAGTCTTCTTGCGATAGACAGACGTGTCAAGAGTAGGTCAGTTTTTCTCTTAACCAAAACATCGAGGAATGCGATCTGTTCATTGCAGGTCTCCTCTTCACGAGTGAATGCGATGACATCCTTGCAAAGACTGTTGAGGTGGTCAAAGAAAGACCTAGAACACAGAACGTGTCACCCACGTAACGTTTCCATATGCGCGGTGCAGTGGCGTAGCCAGGAGTTTGTTGACGAGGGGGCACAGATTTGTGAATGTACCGACACGTGTATTGTACCGACAAAATATTTTTCCAGGCTCGCTACGCTCTCCGGTTGACCCAATTTTTTAACCATCGCCTCTAAATTGTGACGGGGGGGGGGGGGGAGAAAGCAAATTTTCGTCAACGCAAAGATACTAATAGCAATTACTCATTTCATTACTAACCAATTTACATGGAACCATATCATGCACCACGTGCTCAAAAAACAGCTTTTTAGACAATGTACCGACGGACCCGTTGAGGTACGACCCAAAACATCTCGGGGGGGGGCCCGCCCCCATCTGGCTACGCCACTGGCGCGGTGGATTGGTGCAGTTAGAGGGGCTTCCTGCTCAAAGGCCCGGGAGGCACTGACCTGTGAAATGGATATGGGTGTAAGCCTGGCGCTTCCAAACACAAGCGGCTGGGGCCGTCCAGGTAACCATATACTTACCGTGCAACGAGTCCCAACCAGTGGCGTAAACGCAGAGGGGGGCGGGGGAGCCTTCCCCCCTGTGGGGAATCTGCCCCCCCCTGAAAAATTAGTGATTTACATAGGCCATATACTATACTAACAAATTTTAATATATGCTTGCCCCCCCCCTTGAAAATACATGTGCCCCCCCTTTGCCCCCCTAAAAAAAAACAACTGTGATGTTCCCATTACAATTTTAAGTCTAAAATAATAAATTAAAAATTTACGTCAGAAGTGGAATTGAACCCACGATATTTAGATTACAAGACTAGCGCCTAATACTATAAAGCCATCGCACGCAACACCAGCGACATAAGATCGTTTTTGTAATACTTTCAATTAATACATTAACGGAATAAAGCGCGCATAACATAATCTTCTTGAATGACGAGGTTATCTGGTCGGCCCATAGCCGCTTCTCTTCAAAACCCAAGGCATTCGGTGACAGAGAACTCTATAAAATAGGGGTCTTTGGGTGAGAGACAGCCAAATGAACCCCAAAATTTTCGAGTGACAAATTTGCCAAACTTTCCAAAAAATGGGGTCTTTGGGTGAGATTTTTGCAAATATGTTCTAAAATAGAGGTCTGTGTATGAAACTTTTGCTAAATTCCCCTCCCCCCAAAAAATTGAGGTCTTTGGGTGGCATTGGTAAAATTTTCAAAAAATATGGAGTCTTTGGGTGAACGTTTCAAAAAATATGGGGTCTTTAGGGGTCTTAACAGCCTTACGCGTCGCTTCCAAAATAGCCACCGGTGGGGAAAACGGGAGAACCCATCATTAGCCCATCAGTTTGACGCACGCACGAATGCCTATAGCTCTAGACATGGTAGTCTATCGGCAGCAAGACATCGTCCAAACGTCCAAATACGGGGGCTCTTTCTTTGACAAATAATTAACAGTGAGGTTTTTTTGATAAAATAGTTGAAGGAGTCGCCTTTGGTGGTTTTCGACCAACTCCTGGCTTTTGATACAATTTTGTCCATTTCTTATAGTAATTAATTAAGTAATTATAGTAATTTGCATTTTAAATAACATCCTGCCAATAATGATGTCAATTGAAGCGATCAGACAAAACTGGTGTTCTTTTGGTTACTCCATTCAACAGTTATAAACTCGTCATCTTCGACTCCGTGTATATAAAAATAGTCATTTGCTATCAATTGGAGCCAATATCCATAACTTTATTGATGAAAATTTGAATTTTCGTCTATTCTACATTGTGTATGGAAATCGACAGTTTTGTTGTGATGCGAGCTTTATGACATCATTCTGAAGTAAGCGAGATATTGGACTCATTTGGTATAATAGAAGCGAGCTATAGCTATCAATTGGCACCAAAATACAAGTATCTGTGGCATGCGATGACATGCTAGGCACTTTGGTACTTCTTTATGGAAAAAGGGGGGTTGGGGTGGTGTTGCCCCCGTCTATTACGTAGGTACATACCTATAAGCAGGTGGGATCGTTATATTAAAATATCAGTGCAAGTTTTTTTACTGCCAACTGAATAATAGCACTTCTACATAAGTACGAAATTTTTATTTGGGGATAACCGATACAATACTTGTGTTCAAAGATTGAAACCCTAAATCCTCCCTCTGAAGCAAGAAGGCGTGGCTGTTTACTTGTCTGTTTAATATGGCGGAGTGAAAGATGCCATCGTTTGTTAGAAGATATTAACCGTAAAATTACATTACATTAACATAAGCGCTAAGCTAATTAAATTACCTCTGAAAATAGATAGTAGGCTCCCTAGATTCCCAGTATCAAGATGCCGCATGAAACAGAATCGCAGGTTCGCCCCCCCCCCCCCGTATAGAATAGCTTGTGTAATGAGGATGTAATTTCAGTTAATATTGTCTAGCGTATAATGGCGCCTTCATTTTTTATGCCATGGCAGTAAGTGATCATGAAATTACATGGATTCGTGTGCTAGAGTATAAGAGTTTAACTGTTTAGATGTTCCAGTGTATGGGTTCATATCATGCATAGCATAGGCGTCGTAAATACACAGGGGGGAATGGGGGGGATATATCCCCCCAATATTGGATGAGGTTTTTGGGGGGCGGGGGTGGTCAATACGATCATCCCCCCAATGTTGATCTATCGCGTTCAGTCCGTTCATGATTTTGGACCCAAAAGAACCTAATATTTTAACATAATACCAGCTATTAAAAATGGTAAATTCCTCACGCTTCGCGCGACCAAGTACACAATTACAAGTTAAATCGTTGTAGCTTCAAATGGCCCCACAAAATTTTTAGGTGCTTCGCGCGCACAATTCTGCTAGTAATGGATCTTTCAGCAATATTCCCGTTTCATTCATAATTGTTCAGCAACCCCATCCCCCCAATGTCAAAATGAAATGTTACGCCACTGAGTGATATGATAGAGTATGCCAGGGAAAAGCTTTCAAATGTTAACTCGAACCAAATTACAAGCTTTTACGGTCACAAGCTTGAACACGAATGCAAAGTTCTAATAGTGTAATAACGGGTCATAAAAAAACTGGTAGAGATGGATGATAATGCGGAACACATCAGCAGCGTCATTTCGCCCGAAATGAAATGCTTGATTGAGTCAAGAGGATCTCTAGAGTTTCGGACGTAAAAATGAACTCGCAAATCTTCGAAAATAGCATACAGTGCAGCGTTAAAAGGTATATCAGAAACCGAAACGAAAGGCAACACAAAATGTTTGTCAGTGGCGTTGGAAGATGCAAGTTAAAGTTAAAGACAAACCCAAATGCAATGATAAACGCATTGAATCACTCACAACGTGTTGTCATATTAAATTCAGCAGGTTATAATTTGCCCCGGCGAATTAATTGATATTGTCATTTAGGCCTCCACAACGTCGGTTGGGTTTCAGTGCTTTGAAGATTGTGAGAGTTCTATTATACTCTGTCTTAAGGAATCTCGCTGTCTTTGATGTATACTTAATGAGTGTCTTAGCACTATCGTCAAACATCTCGGAAACTCCTGAACCTTGTAAAAAAAAAAAATGCAATATTAACTACATCACTACACGTTAAAAATTTCAGTAAATTAAGAAAAAAAGATTTTCGTAAATTTCTGGAAAAATATGTTTTAGAAACACAATAAAAATAAAAAACCAAAACATAAAAAATAGCTAAAAATGTTAATTTACGAAATTTTCAAAAATTCTGGCAGCAATATTTTCCGGCGGAATTTTTTTTTTGGTCCGTAATTTTAAAATTACGGAAAAATTCTGTTAAAATACAATTTTTTTCCATAATATGAGACAAATTTCTGTAAAATTACTGTCAAAGTTCCGTTAATTGACAGAAATTTCTGTAAATTTACCCTAAAATGACTGGAAATACTGCTGCCAAAAATTTCCGTAAATTTACGGACATTTTTTAACAGTGTACTTAAAGCATGTTTCAAATAAATATTGCAAACACTTAAACACATTAGGTGTCAAAGGAATTTTCACCCTAAGTTTTTAATAACATGTATTTGACGTATTTGTTTAGATTTTTAAGAAGATAGATTAACTGAAGAGCGCCCACAATTTTCCAAATATTTGAGATTTTTGCACAGGTGCATTGGTAATTGGCTAGTAAACTATACCTGTGAATGGTAAAGCTCATATGTGTCGCAAAAGAAGGAGTTTTGTAATTAGAATAATTAATATCGGAGATCTCCGATAATAATTCAACGGCTGCTGGAAAAGCTCTTCCAATATGAAATAGCCGGGAAATTGCGCTATGCGCTATGTACGTGTTTAAACTCTTCCATTATAGTTGTTCTGTCGGTTCAGGCAAGTTCAGTTAGGGGTCATTTTTGTGAGGTGCCACTATTTCATCATGAACGGACATTAACTTGGCGTTTCCAGCTCCGGCGTTAAATTACAATTGGGATCCCGGTGTAGAAGTAATTATAGTCCGGCGTACTCACAGTCCGGCTACAACGGTAAGGAATAGGGCACTCAATTCAGTTGACTCTTCACGCAACATTAGTTTCACGCTTTATACCCGGACTCTGGCTCCTACCGGACTATAGTTGCTTTCACACCGGTGTAGAAGTAATTATCGTCCGGCGTACTCATAGTCCGGGAACAATGGTGAACAATAGGGCAATCGATTCAGTTGACTCTTCACGCAACATTAGTTTCACGCTTTATTCCGTTATCGTCTATTTAACATACTGGATTCCACTGTTTCCTGAACTATGTAGTTGACGATATTGAAAGACAACCGACCATAGCACAAACAAAGCTCTCTATTGACGCCTGTATAAAAGATTCTAGGGACAAGTCACCGACGCTGGTCACCGATGGCAATTCGCGCATGTGTAGTACATTCGGGTGACTGACCTAAGTATACACACAATCGAATGTGTGTACATTGT
>JAMKCH010028490.1:0-16823 GCA_023653785.1 Ophioderma brevispina | reverse complement strand
AACCCTTCGCGGAATAAAGCATGTTTATTCTGCTAAGGTTTCAAACTCATCTGAGGGGGTCACGAAAAAAAGTGTTGTCGTATGGGGCAGGCTACAGAACTCACGCTGTTGGGCTCACAATTACACTAAGTGCACATACTGCGTATAATGCGCATCACTGGCAAGCGATGGTGAATGTATGCGAGAATCTAAGGACACTTACATTCGTATTTTGCTAAAATATTTCTGACACTATCTGAAAAGGACTATAGCAGCAGTGGTGTAGCTAGGTAGGGAATGGTAGGGGAAAGGGGGAGGGCAAAGTACCCTCTGAAAAAATCTGAGGGGAAATCGGAAATAAAACACGGATATTCATCTAAATCGGCCCATTTTGCCCTGCGACAGGGAAAGAAATTTTTGTTTGTGACCGGGACATTTGTTGCATCTACCGGGAAATGCCCCTCGGAAACCATGGGCTGGCTATGCGCCTGATAGCAGGACATCTGTAATTTTAAAATAAGGGAACCTGTTAATTTTTGTGTCGCCTGAACGAAATGTCATGAGGCACATACTAGTCCACATTCTGTGTGTCCGTAGTGTCCGTTACGTTATGACTCGGTTAACTTTTTAATGCTGAGGCTAAACGCTATCCCGATTTTCTTCAAACTTGATAGGATGATAGAGTGACGGTGACGCAATATTTGTGTAGCTTTTGGATGCATTATTTGCATATTCATGGAATTAATTAGCTTATTGATTATGTTTCAGACATTCGGTTAACCTTTTTTGAAATGCTTGCGGCTAAACGCTAATCATTGATTTTTACTTCACACTTGGAGGGTGCTTTAAAGTTGAGTGCCGCGATATTATGTGTAGCTTTTGCTGCATTCTTGAATATTCATGAATTTAATTAGCTTATTTGGCATATTTTTCAGACATTTCGGTTAACCTTTTTGAATGAAAGGCTCGGCTGGCTAAACGCTAATCCCGACTTTAATCACAATTGGTAGGGTGATAAAGTGAGGTGCTGCAATACCATGTGTAGCTTTTTGCCTCCATATTGCATATTCATGAAAATGAATTCGCGTATTTTGGCCGGTTCAACAAAATGACAACCTTTCCCCGCAAGGCTTGTGTGCAAGTTATCTGGAGTCCCCATAAGGCATATAATAATGTAACTTGGTGGCAGGAAGTGGGTTAAAGAGTTAAAGAGTGTCTCGACCCGATTTGATGCGGGCTATTTCGGGTTGAATTACATATGAAAATGAGCTAAATGATATTGCAAAAAATCAGCGTCAATCGCTTATATTTGAAACGGTACATCGGATATGCAAAATTCCTTCTTCTGCACGAAAACTCCATTATGGTGAGCATCTTCTTTGCCCTTTGAAAAAGTTCCTGATACATGCGGATTCGGTATGCAAATAAGCTAATTAATTAAATATGCGTAATTGCTGTATCGCTAACATGGTACATCGCATATGCAAATCCTTTTGCCACATGAAAAAATACTATACCATACATCGTGTGTGAATCATACATGGAGGGGGTGGGGCAGGGTGGGGTGTACGTGGCGAGGTGGGGTGGCGGGAGGTGGTGGGGGTGTCCGGAGGATAGCGGGGGTTTGTGTGCATTGAGGGTGGCGGCGGGGTAGGGTGCGTCAGGAAGGGTGAGTGAGTTGAGGTGATTGAAAGTCTGAATACATGCGCTTAGGTAGAGCAACTATGAGCTAATTAAATATGCATTAATTGCTGTATCGCTTAAAATGGTTACATCGGATATGCAAATTCATTTGCTAAAATGAGAAAACAATACTTAATCTAAATCGTTGGTGTGAATCATGGAGGGGTAAGAGTGGGGTGTTGGGTTAGGGGGAAGGGTGGGGGGTGTAAGTGGTGAAGGTGGGGTGCGTCCAGGAGGGGGGGTGGGGTGGTCGGGAGGGGTCGGGCAATCTGGGTGGCGGTCGGGTAACCCCCCACCCCCCCGGTTGGGTCACTCTCCTCCGGGTAGGGTGTGTCGGGGAATAGTGGGGTGCGTCGGCGAGGCGACGCGTTGTTGTGACCTCAGGTGTCCTTTGACCCAATTATGACCTTTGACCTTGTGTGACCCTGGTGACACTTCTTGTTGTGACCTTGGTGACTTCATTGTGACCTTTGTGACCCCATGCGACTTGGTGAACTCACGTCACCTTTAGCCCATCACAAATTGGTGTCCGGGGACGGTCAGGTGGGGATTGCGACCTTGGTGACCCAATTGGGACCTTTGTGACCCTATGTGACCTTTGTGACCTCAGTGGGGGAACCCATTGGACCTTGGTGACCCCAGTGACCCCTCAGTGACCCCCAGTGACCTTGGTGACCCCATGTGACCTCTAAGGACCCCATGTGACCTTGGTGACCCAATGTGAATTTTGTGACCCCATGGCCTTTGTGACACCATTGTGACCCTCAGTGACATTGGTGACCCCTATGTGACCGTTGTGACCATGTACTTGGTTGACTCATGTCACCTTTGACCCCATCACAAAAACTGCAAATGGAGACGGGACATAGCAGTCCACGGCCTTGATGTATTTTTCATACATTTCGGTTACACTTTTTTAAAATGATCTCTGCTGGCTAAATATATGCCCGATTTACTTCAAACTCGGTAAGTTTGCATAACATTGTCTCAAGTGCCTTTGTTCTCTTTATAATATCATTTGCAACATTCATCAGAATAAAGCCAGTGATCGCGCAACCAGGACACACTTGTGCGTTCGAGAACACTGTTTGTTATAGTTACACCTTGTTCATTATTACTGAATCATGGCGTTCATATGAAAGTACACCCTTGACAATAAAAGTATATTATTGGTTAGGCCTTATTCTTTTAATAGCAGACCTGATTAGATGGTCCTGTGGAAGAGCCGACATTTGAATTAACATACTTTAACCATAATATGTACTTTAACAACTGGATCCTCTGGTTTCTGTTTGCATAGTTCTGATGAGTCCTTTCAGCAGTGTTGGATTAACTATGTCCTGGTATTTGGGTTAATATTGGCTACCATACCAGCAGGGATCGGATAAACAATACATGAACCAAAAGCCAACAAAAAGTTATAGGACAATGTTAGATGGAATGTGGAGTCAGCAAAGTCCTTCCAGTTGAGCTAAGGATTTCGCACCAAAGTGCCAAATTCTAACAGTTTGGGTGGACCTAGACTGGACAGGGATTTTTGAGTATACAAATTTCTCTAAATTTGCACTTGATTGTAGAACCACTAATGAGAACATTTTTGAAGGTTTTATTGGACAAAAGTAGAAAGAAACCACACTAGTTGCCTGCTGTCCTTTTCAGTCCTGCGGATGAACATGCTTGAATTTTCTGTCATGTACAGCAAAAAACTAAATTATATTTGTTATTACCTAACGGAGGGCACATTTTCGGCCCCTAGATGGGCCCTGCCCTGGAAAATTAAGGTCAAGCTATCGAGAAACTTAGAAAGGGAAGGAAGGTAAGAAAGGAAACCAAAGAGGAAAGGAGTGAGAGTGAAAGGGATGCCCAAAGAGGGGTTAAAGGTGAAGTGGTTAATGTTGAAATGTTACCAATGTAACCAATTGCTTTACTCTAACCCCTCGTGGGGCCTCTTTAACGCAAGGTAACACACCACAACACCGCTTGGCAATTCAGGTGTTTCCCCACGTTTTACTATGGTGGCACCTGGGTTTGTTGCTTTGATCTCCTGTAGGAGCACGCATCACAAATCTATACTGTTGCTTTTGATTTCCTATGTCTCCATTGCACTATCTGCAATAATATTTTTGTTCAGTAATTTCAATCAAGTGCATTTTTTCTATGAATTGTGTCAGTTTATCTTTCTCATGGGGTACACCATATTAAGGGGGATGGTCCGATTTAAGTATAGAAGTTTTTTCATCTTGAGTAGAATGGCCTTCCACCCAAAAACCCCTCTGTAAAGTTTCTCGCCGAATTTCAATCCGTTTTGATGTGAGAGCTAGAAACATGATTTTGTGATCCCCATAGAGTACGGTGTAAAATTAATATTGGTCGACCAAAATGAGTATATTTTTCCCCATAACTCAAACCAAAAATCATTTATCCTAAGATTTCACAGGGTAAATGAAGAAAAAAATAGTAGCTATTCTGATACCACAATTTCGACCACTTCCAGTAAAATCTGGGTATGGGGACGAGGCTATTGGGACCTTTAAGTCTGTTTTATCAGTTAGCTTTATTTTGACTCAAATAAAGATCACTTCTTGTAATCTAAAGTTTTACAAAAATAAAAAGAGAGTTCCTACAAAACCATGCCTTTTAAAGAAGTTCATTTATTTTTTTAAAATTTAAAACTTTACTATTTACTTACTATCGGAAACAATGAATCGATTTCCCTCCATCACTCGTCCATCCATCACTCCCATGAACTGCATTACGCTGGTCGTCTGTTCCATATATGGCCCTATACTGCAATATCAATTTACATACAATATTGACTGCTCATGAGGTCAATGGTGGCATAACACCTGAGGTGAACTGTCGGACCGTGGTCTACTATTTTCCAGAGACTGAATTGAGGGGAAAATAGTAGGCAGCCCCGTGGTTCCCAGAATTCGAAAACTGCAGTGGTTTTGCTAGGGCGAAGATGTGGATGGACTCATGACTGTGGTATTTAGGATCTTATGACATATTAGGAGTGAAGTGTTCACCCAGGCCCGTAACCAGGGGAGAGGCGGTCACCTCCTCCCAAATTCCCCAAAGCCTCCCAAAACCATAAAAGTAAAAAGGCCAAAAAATAATTTTGTGAATGAGTGAAGTCCAAAATTAGGGTTTTTTATTTTTTGTCTAAAAAAGTGTTAAAATGTTGGTAAAAAAGTCCACTTTTGCCAAATGTTCCCCCTTGTAATTTTTTGGGAAAGCCCCGTTTGAAAATTTGCTCCGACCCTAGAAATCTGGTTGCGGGCATTGGTCCCTTGGGTACTCCATGACAAAAAGCACATCTTGCATTGGCATTGGGTTTTGATGAAAATGAAATCCCACTGGTAACCTCTAAATTATTGATCGTACTAATTATAGTGCAAATTTCTGATTATTAGAATTGATTGCCAAAATCTCACTACCGTACCTGTCTGGTTGGTCCTCTCGGGCCTGAAGCTGTTAGTGTAGGCCAGCCAGCTCTCTCCAGTACCCGATGTGGCCATTCTCTCTGGCTAGCACCATGGCTATGATGGGTCCGCTGCTCATGTACGCCACCAATGATGGGAAGAACATCTTACCATAGTGCTCGGCATAGAAGTCACTGGTCTGCTCAGGTGTGAGGTGGATGCGACGCTTCTGAATTAAAAAAAACAAACAACCAACCATAATCATTGAAATGACATCACAGTGCCAATGATACGGCTGTTTGGTCTAGATGTCCAAATCATTCTATATAGCATGTTCCACGAGTAGTGGCGGATCCAGACTCCTCAAAGCATGGGCCAAGAGTAGATTCAATATCTTCTGTGTTATCAACCAATCATAACACGTTTACTTCACCCAGACTAGGAATTACATGAAGTGTATTCTAATCCAATTGAAATTGGGGGATGGGGTTGATGAAAATTTATGAATGAAACAGGGTTTGCTCCAGATCCATTACTACAGTAGCAACATGCTAAACGATTATGGTAAAAATATGAGGTTATTTTGGTCAAAGTCACATGAACGGGTGTCAACATTGGGGGGGGGTGATTGTAATTGGACCATACCGCCCTCCCCCATGATTTATGCCTATGACAACAATAATTCCACATGAGGGGAGTACTGAAAATGATGAACACTGCTTAAAATAACACACAGTTTTTACTCTTCTTCTGGGGGCCCGCACTCTGTTGAGTCTGTATCCAACTGCTTCATGAGAGGATCTAGTACTTGGCGTCTTGTAGCCTAGAAAAATAATTTACAATACACTCTGTCTACTCTGTCAGGGGGTTGTGTTTACAGTCCAATTTCAGGTTAAGAAAAACATTTTTTCCCGTGTTTTTCTGTTTTTGACACCCTAACACAATGTTGGAAAAAAGGGACCCTTTTTAGGCGTTTTCTTGCTCACACATTCATATCCACCTTTGCATACAAGTGCCCATCCCCCCGGTCTAGAGACTAGCGGATCAATTTGTCACATAATTTGGAATACTGCAAATCAGATTGCAATCCTGAATTACAGTTGCTGCGATGTGTATGAGTGGCATTATGTGGAATGGTTCATCAATGGCATGAACTACAACATTCACTGTGCAATTTAAGGCTACAGTTTGTATATTTCATAAACTTCGAAGTACAAGTAAATTAATCGATGCGCAACCTTATCGCGGGCCCCTTACTACAAAATGCGCTTATACACTTAGGCGCAGTCTAAATTGCGAGCGTTGAAGACACAGCATGTGATGTAAGAACAAAACAAATCTATTACACTGATACACGAAATACTGGTCATATACCGGTAATAAGTCCTGACAAATTACAGGCATTCCCTTGTGTGACTGGTGTGGGCAGTGGCGTAGCCAGGTGGGGGCAAGGGGGGCAGAGTGCCCCCTCTGAAAAAAATCGTGAGGGGAAATCAGGAAATAAACCACTGATATTTCTTGTTTATCAGCCCCGTTTCGGATTTTTGCCCTGCGACCGGGAACATAGTTGCTTATGATTGGGACATTTGTGGCACCTACCTGGAAATTTCCCCCGCGGAACCACAAGGCTGGATACGCGCCGGGTGTGGAGTAGTTTATGATTACTTTGTACTTTAGGTTTACACGGTATAGCTTACTATGTAATCGAACATGTCAATGCCAGTGTTTCAAGCTTTTGTATGACGCTCATATACAGTATTAACCCTATTACGCGGCCGAGCGGCAACAACCAGGCAAATGTTTTCAGGAAGCACACACTAAATTAACTAGGTGTAACAGACGACGTCAGTGCCAAGACATTGTTGGCCGTCCGGGATATGGCCCTTGCCTAAATGAAGAGTCCAACAAATGTTTTGATGATTTTGTGTCTTTAAATGAAATTTGAAATTAATCATATGTGTGGACTAGTAACAAACCTTTGGGTGGTAAATATTGTGTCTGTGCCATTTTTGTATAATTTCGAGGGTTTGGGAAACATGTACAATTTAGTTTTCCTATTAACACTCAACTAGGCATGACTTTTGGAAAACATGCAAATCTTTCGATGCTCTGTAGCTTAAAAAATCAGCCTTCATCATAGACTTTTTCATTTTGTTGAAGAGGTATGGTGCTAATCTTCCGAAAAAATTCAGTTTTGAATAACCAGTCGCTTTATAGCCGCGAAATCGACGTTTGGTGAGGGTCACTTTTGTACACGAGTCTATTGGGAGTTATTTAGTGGTGTGATTCCTACAGATTTCATGCATACATATTAAATCAGCCTTGTTTTGAGTCAGGTCCTGCTAAAATTTGAATATTTCTGCACTGTTTAAGCCATCGTAGAGATCGATCAATTTGAGCCGATTAATAGGTTTGCAAGTAGATATCGTAAGTTTTATCCTTTTAGGTGCCAATATTGAGATAGAATCAGTTCCTAGCCTAGGCTTGATCACAGGGTTTACTCATGACATTCATGACTCACTATCGCAGCCATACTGTACAGTCACGTGATCAATTTTGCACCCTTGCACTCTCGTATGTGTCAATGTGTACTCTATTTGTTTTAAAATGCTCACATTAAAGAGGGACAGGCCTTAGGCATAGGTCTAGTACGTCATAGCATGTAGCCGTACAGTCTTTTTAAAAAAAATACTTCTATGGGCACATTTCAGTAACATGGGGGGGGGGGGTAATCCACCTGATTGGGGTGCCTCAAGCTGCATATTACCACATGTACAATAGCTTACAGGCTTTCCACAAAGACCTATGCCTCTAATCTCAGAGATGTACACACATTTGCCGTATGCATGACCCGGGACTGTGCATATCCCGAGGCACTTGTCTCAACATGAGGAAAGAAGTGCAAAGAAATGGGAAATGCATGAGCCACAAGTTTAATGGATTCAGTTTTTAGTCCCTTGCATGATATAAAAATCATGATGTTCAATATTTGATTCAATAGAACCTACACGATCACCATTTCACGGCAGTTTCAAACATGTGCACTGTTGCGAATTGCCTGTACCTTGCACATACTTCTATCCATGATGTGATTGATTGATAGAATTTATTCAGTGGTTAATCACAGAGAAAAGTTGTACATGAATTGTTTTATATTCACCAAAAATTAACTAAAATTGCATATGGGTGTTTTTTAGGCCACTGTGGGTGAATACACCCAATTTAACTGAATTAGGTGCTTTTCAGGTCCTCTCTTCTTCTGGCGGTAAATCCGCCCAATGCATGTGAATTGTGTGGATATCTTTTTAAAACACCCGAATATCATGTAAATTGGTGCTTTTAAATGCCATTTTGATATGAATCAGGTCCTTTTGTAGTGCTTCCTCTGCCCTCCGTCTGAAAACCAGATCTTTTCTTTCACAAATGTGCTATCTTCGTCAGCCGATAGCACAAAATATAAACCTTGGTCTGGATAGCAGTTTTACTCATTTCTGGTCTTTATATTTTGGCTACAATGGCTCTCCTGATAATAACATTCACTAGTATGAAATATTTGTCTTCAGAAATTTTTCCAGTCTCTTAGGCAATCACACACCACTAATAAATAGTGTAGCAGATGACGTCTGCCAAGACAGTGTTGCGTCCGGAATATGGCCCTTTCCTAAATGAAGAGTCAGAAAATGTGGATTATTTGTGTCTTTAAATGAAATTTGAGAATTAATCATAATGTGTGGACTAGTTAACAACCATTTGGGTGGTAAAAATCTTTTGTCTGTGCCATTTTTGTATAATTTCTGAGGTTTGGTGAAACTGTACAATTTTAGTTTCCAGTAACACTCAACTTGCATGAACGTTTTTGAAACATGCAAATCTGTCGATGCTCTGTAGCTAAAAAATCAGCCGTCATCATATGACTTTTTCTTTTGGTTGAAGAGGTATGGTGCTATCTTTCCAAAAAAAATTCAGTTTTGAAGTACCAGTCACTTATAGCCGAGAATCAACTTTGGTGGAGAGGTCTTTTGTACACGAGTCTATGGGGAGTTTATTTAGTGGTAGTTATTCCTGAATTGCCGGTTTGGATTTCAGGAACATTTTCACTTTTTGGTTCAACATTGCTGCAAGTTGCCAGTCGGACGTTTTCCCTCTGAAGGCGGCATATCTGCGAAAACTGCGGTGGAGATCATAAATTTCCAATTGCTGCGATCTGGCGGTGGACGTTTTACCCTCATATTGTGGTTTGGTAAAGTATATTTGCATAGGTTCCAACCTTTGTAAAGAGAAATGAGGAGATTTCCAGAACAAAGCACCCAATTGTTCTTGAACCTAGGTTTTTTACAATTGGAATGCCTTCACATCAATGTTATTAGATCACACCTAAAGGAAATAAGCCGAGACGTCGTCTTTTGTAATAAGTGCTTAGCCCCCTAAGGTCAGGGTCATGTCCTGGGGTAAATGCGCCCAATTTTGTTTTGAAAACCGGTAACAAGTTGTTATGTAAAAACAGTGGTGTTTCTAATGACTCGTAAGGAATGCTGCTCAGGAGTGGTCTGAGCTCGGAGAAACCATGCGGACTATTTAATAGGCTGCAAACGCCTAATACAGACGTAAGCCCACTCTTCCCCCCTACCCGTAACCTCTGCTCTTCTTTCTATCCTCGTCCCCCCCCGTGACCCCGAAGAACCGGATTGAAGGGATGAAGTCGAGTCCAACAACAGAGAGACAACTAAAGGAAGTGAACCAACATAAAATCCTTTAAAAAGGATAGGCGCGAGTCAAGGGGAAATATCCATGTAAACAAGGTAGGGGAGGGATAAATTCAAGCCAATTGTCACCAATGACTCATTTTATTTTCTTAAATTTTATTCTGTCACCCAAAGACTTAACATTGTCAAAAAGTTAAAAAAAGGTTTATCCACACCATTGCACTATTTCAATTCATATACAAACTTAGAACATTTGTTACTTCGTGACATCTTACATGTCATTCCACCGTTTTGATCGAAATATCACATTTTATAAGGAAGTGTGCAATTGACAATCTATCATTATATTATTAAACGCAACTTTGCAGGGGTAGCGCCATCGGATGGGATTTTTTTTATTGCGTTTCCTCATTTTTTATCGTAGCACGGCAGTCCTCGCCCACTCATGAGTGCTCCAGCGCGCGCCGTGCGTAATATACGTAAACACTGCTGATTGCTAACGAACCAGTAGTTATGCACGTGGCGTAACCAGCGGGGGGGCAGTTTGCCCCACGACAAACTAAAAATGGGGACGGGAAAAGCTAAAAACTGGGTGACGAGAAGAAGGGGGGGAGAGAAGAAGGGGAAGAAGCGGGAGAAGAAAAGGAAGAGAAAGAGAAGGAAAGGGAAGGAGAAGGGAAAAGAGAGAAGAAAAGGGGAGAAGGAGAAGGAAAAGAGATAATAAAAAGGGAAAGGAGAAGTGATACGGAAAGGGGAAGGATAATTAATAGTGTGTGGGTGGGGTGTTCAAGTCGAAAGTGCCACCCCCCCCCCCCCCTTCGAACCTTCTGGAAAAAAATTGGTCTAAACCTGCGAGCGAAGCGAGCCGGAGGAAAAAAATGGGGAGGGAGGGAAATTCTTGAGTCTGCCCCCTCAGGAGGCTCAGGTCTGGTTACGCGCCGGTTATGCAGTTTGACTCCATGGTAATCGCACACATCGCGTGCATGACCGCGTCGTGAACGCATTGCCCTGCATGTCACGGCGCGCGCGTATGATTCGCGTGATCGTCTAACGCATGTGTACGCATCCCCGTTGTAACGCCACTGGAAAAGAGGAGAACCATAGAGGCCGCTAAAAGAGTGAGAGAGGGGAAGAGGAAGAGAGAGAGAGAAGTGGGAGGGGGAGGGAGAAAAAAAGAGGAGAGAAGGGGTGAGGGAGCAGAGGGAGAGGAGTGAGATGAGATAGGAAAGTAAGTGGTCGAGGAGAGAGGAGATCTACCGAAAATGAGACAGCAAACATTAGGCATAATTCGTAGGGGGCAATGTTGAGAGAGAGAGTGGAGAGAGAAGAGAGACAGAATGGAGAAAAGAAGAAAGGGGAGAGGCATTGGTCAAGCGAGAGAGAGAGACACGAATGAGATTTTTTTTTTTTTTTTTTTGGAGAAACGTATTAATCTGTAGAGGGGAAAATGTTGAGGGATATAGAATTGAGAGGGGAGAGATGCTCTACAGAAAGAGAGAATTAAAAGAGGAAAAAAAACAGAGAACCAAAATGGACAGAGAGTAGTATGAGGAAGGAGAGAGAGGGGGAGCCAGAGATGAGACAAAGAAATAAAAAAGGAATAGGAATAGCTGGAAGTAAACAAACAAACCGGGGAAAAAGGAAAAAGCAGAGAAGGAAATAAAGGAAAGAAAGCGAGAGACAGAGGTAAAATTTATTTGTAGGTCTTTGGGTGACGGATGAAGATGAGAGAGAAAACGTTTAATTGTAGAGGGGGACATGTTGAGGGATACAGTGAAAAAAAGAAAGAAAACTGGATGGAAAGAGGAAGCAGGGGAGGTCATAAAACTGCAGTTTGACGGGAACTTTAATGGAAGTGGTGAGCGTGTGAGAAAAAAATGTAAAAATGTGCTATAACAGGAACTAACGGGTTTGGGGGGAGTATTTTTTTGAGATAAAAAGGTTAAACACTAAAAGACATATAGACTGAAATCGCCTACAATGTTTATTGTTAAAATGAATCAGTGATCAACTTCGTTTCAAGGGATCGCTTCCAGTTCAGTGAGCGCTCCCGTTCCTCAGATAGGCGGGAGCCCGCGCGAAGCGCGGGCCTCCGCGAGATAATACTAAAAAATGAGATCAATGGTACACGAATCTAGGTAAAGGTCACACACAGGAGAAATGCACAGTACTACGAAAATGAGATCTGTCTATCCGACTATGCGTTTTGACGCACATTGACCTATGGAGCTGATGTTTGGCACACAGGTAGAAAACAACACCCTGAGGTTTATTATCAGGGTTTCAGGGTGACCCAAAAAATCAAAAGTCATCTGGAGGTCAATTTGCATAAAAATGCCGTATAAATGCCAAAAAGACCGCTAACCTGAGCAAAGAACAAGTATGAGGTCAAAGGTCACACACACACACACACACAACACACACAGGACAAAGGTTGCTTTCAATTTGGCAAGAAAACCAAGTAAACAAGAAAGCTGGGTGACCACATAGTTACGTCTATACTTGATTGCAGATCACTTTTGCAACTATAAAACTACTGCCTCACTGTAAATAATTGTAATAAGTAATGCACTTTTCAACCATGTCTAAATGTAATAGTAGAATGAGTTCGTATTTTCAATCATGATCAATCAACAGTACTACGCATGCAGCAAAAAATTTAAGAACCTCATTAAAGGTGGCTGATCCAATCAGAATCTGACCATTCATGTTTCCTCTAAGCCTCCCTTACATAAAAGCAATTAAATCAGTCCAACTGTTTGGATAGTGAAAGATTTTGAAACATTTTTATTCATAACATCAAAATGAAAACATTCTTAAAGAGAAGAAGAGCCCCAATTTTTCTCGAACCCCGTTTTTTTACATATTTGGAATGCTTACCAATGTATTAGATCGCACCTGAAGTGAATAAGCCGAAAACGCCGTCTTTATGTAATAAGATGATGATTTAGTAGTTTCTGTCGTGCACGACAGAAAGTCAAGCATGGTTTTCTATAGGGAACAATTTCGATAGCAGGCAAGTCAAAACAAAGGTTGCGGTTTTCTTGCCCTGTGTCCAATAACCTTTCGAAATGTTTCCTCGGTTAGGTGGTATTATACAACTGATCCAGTGAAAGTTAGAGAAATTCGTATACTTCCTCCGGTCACTGTAAATGGGCATTTCGTGATCCACAGCCATGTACCTTGACTTACCTAAAAGAAATAGGATTTTTAGATCATCTGAACCGTTGGCCAAGTATTAAAAATAAAGCATCATCTTACTAATAACTTCACATACCAATATAGGAAATTTCCTCTTGACTAGCCCTTTCCTTTTAAAGGATTTTTTTTTTTTATTTATTATGATATAGCCACAGAAAACATTGCCCTACGACTGGATTGCATGTGGTGCACTCATAACGATTTTTTTTTAAAGACGCTGTTAACCAGCAACTCCCGGGTAAAAAATTACAAAATAAAAATGTTCCTGGACAACATATACAATTTTCAGCAAAGTTCTGTTTTACGGTTTAAGCCAGTGGCGATGTCTAAATTTGTGATTTCTTGGCCTCAGTCCCCTGTTGCCGGTTACGCCGTCTATATTCATGTTTTTTTTTTAGTGTTACCCCGTCGTGTTTTTAGTGCATACCGCTCATGACGGTAAGCAGGTGTGGAAGTGTGATCGCGTTGTATTTCTATCTTTTGAAAAATCAAATCTTTTGTAAATGTACGTTCATGTCTTCGCTTGGCCTATCTTATTGAGTAACATATCCATATGATGTAAATTGCACAACATTCCATAAACATCATACATGTAGATTTAGAGGATATAAACGGCACAAAGATTTTCTCAAAAACACTGCTATTTGAAAAAGTAGGTCAAAACCCAAGCGAATAGAGCGGGTAGCCCGTAGCCTACCCTCAACCAAAAGGGTAGGCATTATAAAAAAGATAATGACCCACCATTGAAGCTAAGGGAGCCGCTACCACCAGAAGGCGGAAGCTATGCCCCGAGCATCCCAGGGTGGTAGGAAGACCCCAATGCATGCTGTCCCGAGGAGCGCTTGGCGAGGCAAGCCGCCACAGGCAGCCAGAGGACGACACCCAGAGGGGTGCACAGTTCCCGGCTAATGGGTTCCGTTCCCCGCAACAAATCATCACGGCCTAAGGATGTCATTGTGTAAACAAAGCGACCCGCTTTAAACACAGGCCGGTATCCATCGGGTAGATGGAACGATGCTCCCATCGCCCGCATCCCGGAAGGGATTGAGGTTGGTGATTAAGGGTGAAGACCTACACCACAGTGGCCCAAAAACTACCCGCAAGAACAGAAATACGGATAGTAGCCAAAAGCACGGGATGTACCAGTCTATATGTATGCAACGTATATTATTTAAAAGGCAGTACATGAAATCGGACATGTACACTGGTAATAAAAATACAAAACATACCACGGTGTGACGCGAAGTTAGTACACCGCACCCCCGCATATACACGCCGGCGCCCCGAACAGGGAAAAGAGAGGGTGTACATGCAAGAATAACTAAGACAATGTTCCACAAATTGTCACCTGACAGCATACTCCGGGCACCATGGACCGAGATTCAACAGTACTGAGTTGGAGGTAAGCAGGAGGTCAGGTATACCGTGAGACAGATGACAGAGAGGGAAACACTGACATCACCCGGTTTAAGATGATCAAAACCCGGCTTGACCCCTGATGACACGTAGCAATACCACGCTAGCCAACACCAGCGGGAGAGAGCAGACCAACCTAGTTGGCCAACGCCCCGTTTTTTTTTTTTTTTTCCGCCCGGTTACTCCGGCATGCCCGTGCGCATCACCCCCCTTTTCCCGCCAAGCCAATCAACCGGATCGGCTTCAACGCATGCAAGGGATGGGTTTACTGGAGCGGCAATGATGCCGCGACTGGGGGATCCCCAAAAAGCGGCGAGCTACAGAACAGTGCTCGTTTACAGAACCGTTGATCCCACAAGAATAGGTTTCAACTCCTGTGTGAATAGGCATTGTATCGCGTATCGATTTGTAAATCTGCCGATGAATGCACAGCTGTTGACCCATGTAAATGTCTCTTTATTTTTAAAGAGCAATTTTAAAAACAGTGGCGACACCAATTTTGACAACTGTTATAGCTAGGGACATGAAGAGCTATTACCTCTGCAAAAATCAGAAAAATCCATTGTGGGAATCGTTGCCATATAAGACAGACAAAGGTCATGATTTGTATGTTATAGAGCCCTCTATATCCCCATTATCCATAGAGAGACGTGTTAAACTAGATTTTTAAAGAAAAATCATTATTTGCCCGCAATGAAATTTGTAAAATTTATACAAGCGGAAGTCGTGGTACAAAATTATCCAAATTACTTGTCAAAAGTGTGTCGCCGTGATAGATTTTGTTTTATTCTGGTTTTGTCATATAAATAGACCAAACAGCTGTGAATGGTCTATGTATCGCTAAATCCCCATGAGAGGATTTAGCAATGGACCGACATCATAAGGGATAAACGAAAAATTGATACATGCTCAAGCGAAATCCCGGCTGCAGGACCGAGGCCATTCGCTGAGACCAGATAGTAAAAGCCAACAATCACCCGAAAGAACGGACAATGCGTAAGGCTAAAAATCACCGCAAAACTCTCAAAAACCTTAACCCCCGTGATAATGGTCGTTGTAACATAATGTCTACAGAGAAAGTTTAGCAAACGGCCCATCAACCCAAGGGTTCGATCGAGAAACTCACCACGCTATAAAAACCCCGAGGGATGAGGCAACGGGGGGTGACCAGCGAAGCAGGGGCCGGCCGACTAGTGGTAGCCAGGCCCAGACTCGTGAAGAATGGACAAACACTCCTGCCGCCAGAAGAACTCCCCGCGGGAGCGACGGGCCGTTAATGAGTGGAGGCAGCGTAATTGAAGCCAGGATAATGCCCGTATCTGAACAGCAAAGCGTGGCCCACCCAATATCGCTTGAAGGAAAACACCTGTCCAGCAGACATTGATTCCCTGAAGGGGGAATCAAAGCGGTAATGAGGTATTTGATCTGAATATCGAACGGCAAATCCCTCAGTGAATGGTCCTTGGTTTGGTCTAATCGAGATTAAAGACCATGGACCAGCACCGAGGAGATTGGGCGGGTCAAAGCCCTGTACCCACATCACCCCTGCGGAGGATGAGGAAGGCAAAATGCATCGAGACCAGCGTAGTAAAAGCCCGTAAAGCCCTATAGATATAGAGGGAGAAAGGCCCGACATTCGCCGGGTGGGTTTTCGTGAGGCAAGGGGGTGCTTGCAGCAGGAACCACCACGGTTAGGACGCTTGCTCGAGGGCAGCGCCGGTAGACGGACCCATAGAAGGCACAACCCCCTTAGGTGACAGTGGACACCATAGCGGGGGATGCCGTAATCGTTAGGGTACCGAAAACGGTGACAACACGAATAGTATCCAGCCAGTCCAAGCACACCCTGGGGCAAGGGCGACTTGACAGACCCAGGCGGATGCGAACCCTTAACGGCGGTTTGAACCCCGCTTACAGCAGCGGAGGGGAAACTCCCTGTAACTGCGATGGGTACTATAGCGGTGGGCTTGTGATCGGTAGGTACCGAAGACGGCTACCATGCGCCCAGTATCCTAAATCAGGTCCAACGCAGCCTGAAGACGCCGGACCCAAAGCCTGTGGAACGGCGGGTGTGAACCTCCGCTTACAGCAGCGGAGGAGCTGCCGCTCATTACCGGTTATTATCCTACACCGTCAAGTGACGAGGGACGGAAAACCCAAAGAATATACCCCGGTCAAACTCAGAGCAAACCAGGTGGCAAACCAGAGGACCGATACGACGGCGCAATATTCGCCCGGAGTAGGACAGCGGGTATCAGCGTGGGGTGTGTGGTCCCGTGACGGCGACTCGGTCGAAACAAGTCACATACAGCGGTAGGCCTATAAGGAAACAAACCGCCTAAAACGCAACCAGAAGCGGGGATACCCGAATACCAAATTACTAGTCTAAGATAGAAAATTTATATAAAAACAGTTC
>JAMKCH010028489.1:0-25166 GCA_023653785.1 Ophioderma brevispina | reverse complement strand
TGGGACCCTAAATGTTTTCTCATTTGCAAACTGGTGTAAAACTTTGATGTGGTGTTGTATGACAGGCATGTCTTTGATTTCATTTGTAGGGGGACTGAAGAACTTGGAGGAGGAAATGAAGGGGAAGAAATAAAACAAAACACTGAGGTAAAAACTCAACGTTATTAAAATTTTTTACCTTTACAGAGAACAATATTTTTTTCGCGAGGATACAAACCAGGTAAAACATTGATCGGATGGAAAAATCAACCTAAGTGTAATCCCCATGTTCAATGAAGAAATAGTCTTATTGGCTGGACCATAAAAAAAAGCAACTTTCCAGTTTAGGGAGGCCTTCTGGAAACTCTAGTTAAAGAAAAACATGCTAAATGGTTCTCCAATGTAAGGGGGACATTTAAATAATTAAGGGACCATGGGCTATTGAAATAACTTGAAGATGGAATTTCAAGATTGCTTGGTGGGCCACTATAGTGGACCAATTAGTAGTGGAGAAAAACAATAGTATGTACCCTAATAGAGCTGGTAACTTGTGGAGTGGCTTTTGTATTGTAAAGCCAAGAAAACTAGTCTAAATTGAACATGCGGATTACAGTTGGGTTGATTAGGTCCCAACTTTGAGGTTTACAGTGAAATGTGAGTAAGGGAAGGATAAGGGCGGGGTTGCTACGAGTTGTTTGAGGTTAATCCGGCCACCCTCGTTGACGGGGGGACAAAAAAACCGGATTTAAAACTTTAGTGGTACTTTACTAATTACTTCACTACTTACTAGTAACAAGACTTCTTCTATTGTTGAATGGCTTAGTAATGGCTTTGTGGTGGGTTCAGGATTTATTCAACTGTGTATGCTGATCTGGGGCCGTGGTAATCCCATGTGATTACGGACGGCTTCTAAAATGGCCTGCTGTTGAGGGGACCTGGGGCGGATGGGAACAAGTCAGGGGGTTTACAACCACTCTTATTCGACACTGACTGCGATTGTTAACATGTACAGTTGTGAATTTCTGTACATGGGGGACCGACGGATTAACGTCCATTCCGGAAGGGGGGGAAGGGATTGCTTCATGATTCATTGCCCTTGGGACCATGGGAGGAGAGCGGTGATTCTGTATTTAATCAATGCGTAATTACAGGAAAATCCAGAATTGAAGCCACCCGAGGTAATCAACAAGCAAAGTGGAACAAACCAATGGGATTCAAACGGGATGTTTTGAAAATTTGCACCACAGGAAAAGCAACCCTAACCGCTAGGCCCACGGCTCTCCACAAGGAACATACACAATGACTTTTGACACCTAGAAACATATCCAAAAAACTTCGTTAAAAAGGGGATAATTCCCCTTAATATGGTCTGACACTTCCTTCAAAGCGGGGGGTATGGGGAACCTATATGCCCTTTTCGCTCTTTGTTAGGGTCAACAACAAAAAGATAGCGGCCACTCATAACACACAAACCCAACAACGGCGACACTATCCATTGTATGTTGTGGAAAATTTTTTTCTAGAAACAATTTTTTCAAACAGGCGAAATTTTGCTCTTTTTCTGTTTATCTTGAACAAGCATATCAAAAAAATTCCAAAAATGCCACCGTTCCTAAAAAGCAGGGAATATTAGATGATACCAATAGGGCAAATTTTTGCGAAAATTTGGGACCAATGCACGCTAGTGTAATAAGTAAAAAGAAGGGGGCCAAGGACGGGGCCCTAAGGGGCACCACATTCAAGATGGACGGACACAAGGAAGAAGGCCCCCTAACCAAACACCATTACAGTTTCTTTGTCCAGATAGGGATGAAACCAATCCAGAGCAAAACATATCAGTCAAAACCCTATTTTCGAAGGAATGCCCTTCGGTTAACCACTGATTTTCTAACCGAAGTGCACTTCATTTGGTTTTTCGCCCTGGCAC
Source organism: Ophioderma brevispina (assembly GCA_023653785.1). Lineage (NCBI taxonomy): Eukaryota > Metazoa > Echinodermata > Ophiuroidea > Amphilepidida > Ophiodermatidae > Ophioderma > Ophioderma brevispina. The sequence continues at coordinate 23,260 of JAMKCH010028489.1, read as the reverse complement.
GAAAACCCCTTCTGGTGCCAAATGGACATTTAACCGCTCCACAATTGGGTTTGAACAAAATCATCGGAATTCGCCATTATATCTCGGGATGATACGGAATGCTAGAACTTGGTTTATTTTTTGTATCTAGTTTCGTTACCTGCCACATTGCCTATTGAAGACCCACTAAGGATAATGCAGAAAAGTGTGCACTACGCATGAAATAGTGGGAAAAATGATCAAATAAAATACTCAGATTTCAATTGATTTAAACCAAAATACATTTAAAAAAAATATTGTTAATGTTATTTTTGTCATGTCTTCATTTCAGGGTTACATCAAGAAGAAAGCAAGCTTTGTTATGTCACCTCCCCTTCAGATTTCCAAACTGGGTATGTTTGATTTTTCTTCTCTCGCAAATTTCATCATTTCAACTGTAATCTCTAAATATAAATTTGGAGTTCCAGATAAATGCAAGTATCCATTTATGTATAAAGATGAGCATGATCCGGTAGCTAAAGTTTGTATTACACATTTTTAGAGCTTGTACGATGATCCAGGGTAGTCTGAATATTGTGGGTTTGAATTCAGTCTTCTGACACCTGACAAACATGCAGTTGATTCCATTGAGGCTGCCAAATTCAGGATGGTGGCACACACAATTCTTATCCACGCCTCGCCGAATGTTAATTCACATGAATAGGCAGTAGTGGCTGCACATTTGGAGGTACACGTTACAATTCAGTAGATCTGAAATTGTGCATGTTTGCATTTAATAACTATAAATTGTATAAATCTTTGAAAAATTAAATTATTTTTAAATTATGCGTAAATACCAGGTTTGCATTTGGTGGACCCTACCATTTTGCTCATTTGCAAACTGTGTAAAACTTTGATGTGGGTTGTATGACAGGCCATTTTCTTTGATTTCATTTTTAGACTGAAGAACTTGGCAGAGAACTAAGGAGGAGAAATAACGAGTAAACTCCACTTATTTAATTTTTACCTACAGAGACAATATTTTTCGGAGTATACACCCATACATTGATCGAAGATTTGGAAAATCAACCTAAGTGATCCCCCAGTTCAATGAAGAATATTCTTTGGCTGACAAAAAAAAGCACTTCCATTTAGGATCCTTCTTGACGCTAATTAAAGAACCTGCTATTGTTCTCCAATGTAAGACATACTATCATTATAAGGACACAGCACTTGAAAGGACTTGAAGCATGGATTTCCAGTGCTGGGTCCTTAAGTGGTACCAATAGAAGTGGAGAACAATATATGTACCGCTAACTAAGCGTACCTGTGGAGTGCTTTTTATGTCAGCCAAGCCTTATTCTATTGAACATTGGATTTACGTTGGTTGATTGTTAACTTTGAGTTTACAGTGAAAGATAAGGAAGGATAGGGCGGTTTGCACGAGGTTGAGGTGTATCGGGCCCCCTCGTTTACGGGGACAAACCGATTTAAAACTTTAGTTTTCTACTACTACTACTACTACTCGTACAAACTTCTTCTTATTGTTAATGGCTTGCGGAATGCTAATTGTGGTGTGTCATGATTTATTCACTGTGTCTGCTGACTGGGGCCGTGTGTATCCATGATTACGGCCGCTCCTAACATGGTCCTTCTTTTGAGACACTGGGGTGCCGATTGGGAACAGTCAGGGGTTTACCCTACTCTTTGCGACACTGACTCTATTACATGTACAGTTGTGACCTCTGTACATTGGGACCGACGGCTTATCGTCCCTTCCGAAGGACTGTATGCTTTCATGATCATTTGCCCTTGGACCATGGAGGAGATGGGTATTCTGTATTTAATCAATAGCTTGTAATAACAATTAACATCCAGAATTGAGCACCCAGTACATCCCAGCAAGTGACACCACTGGGATTCAAACCCTGATTTTTTGCACAATTGCACCACAGGCACACCCTAACCTCTAGCCACGCCTCCCACAAACATTAACAATGCCTTTGAATCGCTAAGAACTACGAATACAATGGCCATTGAAATAAATTCAGAAACCTGGTTAATGTTTGTTCATTTCATTGCACAGTGATTGTAACTGAATTTAAAGGCTCCTGCCCAATCGCTATAGGCCTCGTCCCCCGTACCCAGATTTTATCCGGAATGGTCAAAAGTTGGGGATAAAGAAGCTACTATTTTCTCATTACCCCCGGTGATCGGTAGGGGGACAATGATGTTTTTTGTTAACGTACCAGGAACCTATGGCGAGTACACAATCACGTTTTCAGCTCTCCGCGAAAACGGATTGAATATCGTCGCAAACTTTACAGATGGGGTGGGGTAAAGGCCATTCTATAGATGACAAATGTAGAGTTGAACAGGAAGGATAGATGAGCGGAAGGCTTACAGGTTGGAGTGGAAGGATAAAAGGGACCGGAGAGTAAAAAAAGGAAACGGAAAGATCAGGTTGCGGGAAGAAGAAATGATTAAAAGGTCAGGGAGGGGGAGAAGGTAAGGGGGGGAGTGGGGAGAGAGCATAAAGGAGTGGAATGACGGGGAGGCGTGGAGGGGGGAGGGGGAGGTTGGTCATGTGTCGTATAGTTTGGACAACCCTTAACTACATCAGGAACAACAAGTAAATTCATCACGTTTCTTGATTTGTTAGTATAGCATTAAAATGGTGTACAACACCATAGTAAAACCATAACGCAGTTTCTGAAGCTGAAGTTGTAGGGACTCCTATTTCAATGTTGACATTGAATATACAGGGTGTGCGAGAAAACCATGGTCAAACCCAAAAAAACAAACCACCTATTTTTCACTATATGTTACCTGATGAAATCTTAAGACCAGTATAATCTGCACGATAAATATCATGCTTCGCAGAACTATACTTTCAAACCATATAAAATGTGGTAGCAGTCAGCTTATTGGCAGTAACCTCGGGGCCCAAAGGGACCCTTGTTTGTGAAAAATAACATAATAACAATACAAAATTAAAAAAAATGATCCATATAAAATGTAAAGGCATGGTACTTGTTAGAAATCTTCAGAAAGAATCGTAACAAGATCTGGACAAGTAGTTTTGTACATGGGTATGAGAGTGTCCGCTATCACCTTGGAACGATTGCCCCATATTTATTTTTAGCTTGTACCTTATAATCAGACTTTTGTGGCTGAGTTTCCTCTAATTGTAAGAATTTTGATCATTAAGGTATTTAGAATTAACATGTGGTTTACAGATGACCATACACTTTCAATGGTACATACATACAGGTGGTGTTCAAATATAGGGTAATATAAAACCAATTGTCGTCAGATCGATGTGTGAGAAATTGTTCTTTGAATTCTTGAACTCATTCCAAATACACGGCTATGGAACCATCTTCATTTTGATATGTCGTTCTTAACAGTAGTAGCTAGTCAATCCGGATCCTTTGTATCGTTTTTAGTATGAAAGGACTGATCTCGGTCGCACAGTGATAGGCCTTCAATGAGCGAAATAGTTAATTAGTACCTTCATTGTTAAATACTTCCTAATTAGTTCCAATTAACTAATAAAAGGAATAGTTACGCAATAATCATAGAAAAGTAAAAGTTGTTTGGTCATTTAATTAAACTGTATGTATGACTTAAAGCATTGTTGTTTGGGTAATGCTTTTGTATAGTTTTGAAATGAATCGCATTACTTGCAGACTGTTGTTAACTGTTAAATTAAAGCAAGTTTATATCAATTAAATAGGGTTGAATTTTGTTTACGACTTGGATTTTTATACAATAATTGTATGAACCTGTGCAAGAAAAAAATCTCCATATCACTCATGTTTGCCTTTTACAACCATTTGAAAAAGAGTAGCAGAATGTCAAAAGCCAAAAACAACTTCCCATCATACTTCACCACAGAGGCTGCACCGGCGGCTGCGCGTGCACCGCGGCTCCTCCACAATTGACTTTGTTATCATTTTCCTTAATTAAAAAAAGAAAAAACCTAAAAAATTAAAAAAAAAAAAAAAAACATTTTTGAAAAGAAGAATAAATAGGCTTAAAATACCCCAAATTGATGACATTGACAATTATTTAGTCTTGTGAGCTCTTTGCTAAAAAACCCAAAAGTTAGTGCCAATGTAACGTCTCAAGGACCCGCCAAAATCAGTGTCCCACTATACGACACATGACCATAAGACTTAAATCGTGCCAGCTCCCTTTAATACTTTACTGGGTGTTAAGGTAGTTCATATAGGCCAATGAAAACAAAACAAGTTTGTCGTAGAAGACCCGCGCATAGATATTTAATTGGTTGGTTGTTTTTTGACTGCGCATAATTTTTTGTCCCCGCCTAACGAATTTCGGACGGGACTATGAAATGACGCGTCCGTCCGTCCGTATCTCAGTTTGTCCGTCCGTTTAGTGATAAAAATGTTAACCCTGTTCTCCATTTAATCTGGAGTTCCGTAGGGCAACATTGATTAAGCTTGGTGGACAAGAAGCGGGTATGAGGTTTCTCAACCGATTAATTTTGGGCGTACATATGCTAATTAAGTATCTCATTTGCATAATTTACGAAAATTTAGTACAAGTCTTGTGTACAATTTTCTGGAGTTCCGTCTGCGTATAATGATAGACTTGTGAAGGAAGCGGCTGAAGATTCTCGCCTGATTAGAATTTGGCGTAGTTCGGGCATAGAGTATGCCAATGGAGCTATTAATATGCAAATAAAGCGCGTAATTCTTATATTTTTGAAACGTTACATCGGATACTCAAATCCGTCGCTGCATGAAAGCCTATCATTGTCACATCTTTTTTTTGCAATTTAAAAGTCAATTGATTAATGCGGCTTATTTTATGCAACTGACTAATTAAATTGCGTAATTCTGATCTCTGAAAGTATTTTGCTATCCACGGATGCAAAATTCCTCGCTACTGAACTACAGGGCCATAGGTTATGTCGGGGGTGGGGAGGTTGGTCGGATTTATGGGGGGGGGGTGGGGTTTTTGTGGTGGGGTTTCTTGTGGGGTTTGGGTTGCAATGTTTGTTAGGGGTGTTGTGTTGCAGGGTGTTGGTTGGTTTTGGGGAGGATGTGTGGGGTTGCAGGGTGTGGGGTTGCAGGGTGTCCGGGAAGGGGGGGTTGGGGAGGGGTTGGTGTTGCATGGTGTCGGGGAATTTCCGAAGTGGTAGGTGTTTTTGCAAGTGGTTTTTGGGAGGGGGTTTGGGCGTTTTGCGGGGTGTTTGGGAAAGGGGGATCCAGGGTACGGGTATGGGGAAGGGATTCGTTTTAAGGGGTTTGTGTTGTGGTGGGTGGGGTTGCGGGGGTGGGTTCACGTTGGGTGTTGGGTGTTAAGGAGGGGTTAGTGTTTGGGAGGGGGTGTGTTGTTGCGTGGTTGTTTTGGGGAGTTGCGGGTGTTGGGGAAGGGGATGATGTTTGCGGGCTTGGATTGGAGGGAGGGGGGGGTGTTGTGGTTGTTTGGGGAGGGGGTGTGTTGCGGGGTATGGGAGGGGTGGGTGTTACAAGGGTGGTCGGGGAGGGGTTAGTGTGCCAGTTTATGTAGGTTAATCACGCGACCTTTCGGCGGGCATATTTTGCCGCACGCGTAAAACGCGTTCTCCTTGTTTTTTTTTTTAGGTTGGACTCACTTTAATTGTTACAAATTGCAGAAAAAAAATTTCCCATTTTCGTGGTATCATTTTTCTAAAAAAAAAACAACACATTTTTTTTATTTTTTTTATTTTTTGCGATTTTTCACATTTCCGTCTTCCTGAAACAAACTTGTTTTTTTTGTTTTTGTTTTGGCCTTAGTGTATATAGTTCGAGTGCCTATTCCAATTTTCAGGTTTTTTCTGACTTTTAATTTGGAGCCCACTCACATGCATTTGTGTAGGGGGGACTCCTCGGTTTCAGTCAGCCTGATATTAAATAATAATATTGAATGGCTTTTTTTTTTGTATATAGTAAAGACCATATTGCACTTGATCGAAAATAGTCTTGTATCATACTCAAAGCCTTCAATATTATATAAAGGTTAGCTAGTGAGAGATTCCATCAGACTTTTCAGAGCTAATTTGATGCTTTTTCACAACAGGATACTTTGTGTCAGGCTCACACGCTTTTCAATAATCCTGAAAAGAAATCTGTCGGCCCAGTCCCCATCCAAGAATGGAACTCCCAAAAAAATTTGAACATCCAGAATGGTGTATCCAATGGGTCGCAGACAGAATGGTAGCAAAGGGAGTCTTATAGAGCTGAAGGACAATCAAACCTTAAGACAGTGACCAATCAAAAGCACTGAAAGGACCATCAAAACGAAGAGGAGTGTCATCAACTCAGGAATACCAGTATCCATATCGATCATGTAGCATGGACCGGCACTCCCGTTTCTCCTCTTTCTGGCAAGGAGTCTTCGTCCAAAAAGAAAAGAGGTAGACCACGTAAGGCACAGGAGAATGGGAAAGAAAATATTGAAAAAAGGTCAGAGGAAAGTGAAATCTGAGGAGGAAAAGAAAAGGAATGAAGAAAAAGGTGGAGGATGAGGCCTCTCCCCGCCTCCTAGCAGTAAGGTGCGCCCTAATAGAAAGCGGTCCGCCTAAAAAAGTGGATTCCCAAGCCCAAAGCATCTGTCAATGTTTTCTAGAAATTGTGAGTCAGATCTTTTTTTAATCCTCCCTTGCTGCAAAAAGCCAGGGATATGTTCAAACCGCAAGGTGTTCCTGTGTTTGTGTGTTTGTGCGCGTGATGTTGTATTCCATTTTTTGGCTTTGGTGTTGTGTGTTCACTATTTGGTTACAGGGTTTGACTATTGCTGTTCTCCTTGCATACTTTGGTCCAGGACACAACTGCAACCAGTTTGAGAAAAATTGAGGAATTGACAAAAATTATTGGCTTAATTAACATACCTCTACATGTCATTTGTGGACTTACGAAGCTGCAAAATAGGGTCCGCAATATTTCCCCCCTATCAGTTCATGCCAAATCAAAACATGCAAAGAGCCCAAATTTCATTTCATACTCACTTAATCATGCATCAAGCATACAGACCTCTGGCTTCCAAACAAAATCTACCCTAGAATGATTTCTCTTAAAATATTCTGGATGCTAACATTTAAAAAAATCAACTTCTTAATTCTTCCAAAATTAAAATCAGAAATAACATTCATGACTCTCTTTGGCCTTTAAATGGTTCTTCACAGACGCAGCAAAGAGGAAAAACCGTGAGAAATGAAGATTCCACCTCCGACTCTAGCCTTGTCCATTGAGGGACAGATCCGATGACAAAACCGAGAGATAGGAAAACGCATCAAGACCGAGTCAGAATGGAGAGTAATCTTGTGACCGATAATGGTAAATATGGATGGGCGGTAAAAGGGCATCCTTGATTAATTCCACTCCTTGGAGTGGCATTTGTTTTTCAATGTCGAATTAGAAATTTCTAATTTCAAAACAAAAGGAAGGCCAAAAATGACACAAGCTTTAGAGGAATGGTTGTCCCACTGCACTATTTTATTTGAAGTTGATTAGCAACTTGAACCAACTTACTTGCATTGTAGAATCAGGACTGAGGAACCACGATGCATCAAACGTCCAAATATCCCTTCAACAAACGACACGACAGCAAGACAGCATTTCTCCCGCGTCCAACAATTTCTTTAAAAAAATCATTGCATCACTTATATTACAAAATAAATATATTCCTAATTCATAAATACAAATATTTCTATTGGAGTCCTATCTTTTTTTTTTTTTTTTTTTTCAAACTTTTTTTTTTTTTTTTTTTGCCTTATGTAATATAGTTCGAGTGCCTATTCCAATTTTCAGGTTGAATTTTCAGGTTTTTTCTGTGCGCCCACTCACATGCATGTTGGTGTAGGTGGGACATCTCTGTTTAAGTCAGCCTGATATTTAAATAATAATAATATTGAATGGCTTTTCTTTTGTATTTTGTATGATACAAGAACATATTGCACTAGATAGAAAAATATTCTTGTATCATACTCAAAGCCATTCAATATTATATAAATGTAGCTAGTGAGAATTCCATCCAGACTTTTCAGAGCTTAATTTGATGCTTTATTTCACAGAAAGGATACTTTGTCAAGGCTAACACGCTTGTCAATAAATTCCTTGAAAAGAAATCTGCGCCATCCCCAGCCAAGAATGGAACTTCCAAAAATGGAACATCCAAGAATGGTGTATCCAATGGGAAATCTGCAGACAAGAATGGTAGCAAAGAGGAGTCTGATAGAGCTGAAAAGGACCAATCAAAACCTGAAGAAAGGGACCAATCAAAAGCAGCTGAAAAGGACCAATCAAAACCGAAGGAGGAGTGTCAATCAACTCAGGATGAAACCAGTAGCCAATCGGATCAGGACATGGACACGGACACTCCCGGTTGCTCCTCTTCTGGCAAGGAGTCTTCCAAAAAGAAAAGAGGTAGACCACGTAAGGTCAAAGGAGATGGGAAAGAAAGTGAGAAAAAGGGCAGGAGGAAAGTGAAATCTGAGGAGGAAGAAGAAAAGGATGAAGAAAAAGGTGGGGAGGATGAGGCGTCTTCCCCGCCTCCTAGCAGTAGAGGTGCGCCTAAGAGAAAGCGGTCGCCTAAAGTGGATCCCAAGCAGCCAAGCATCATGTCCATGTTTTCTAAATTGTGAGTTCAGATCTACTTTTTTATCCCCTTGCTCAAAAAGCCAGGCGGGATATATTGCAACAGCAGGTTCCTGCTGTGTGTGTTTGTGTCCGTGATGTGTATTCCATTTTGTTTTGGCTGTGTGTGTGTGTGTGTTACATTTTGGTTAGGTTGACTAGTGCTGTTATCCTTGCATGCTTTGTCATATTAACTTCATTCTTGGTCACAGGAACACACAATGCACCATTTTGAAAAATTGAGGGAATTTACAAAAATTATTGGCTTAGTACATACCTCTACATTAATTTGTGGACTTACGAATGCTGAAAAATAGGGGCCGCAATATTTCCCCCATATCATCTTGCCAAATCTAAAACACGCACAAGCCCAAATTTCATACCAACTTAAGCATGCATCAAGCATACAGACCTCTGGCTTCCAAACAAAATCTACCCTAGAATGATTTCTCTTAAAAATCGGGATGTAACTTAAAAAAAATAAAATTCGTAATCCTTGCCAAGAAAATTAAAATTCACGAAATAACATTCAGTTTGACGGCATGCTTGCCTTTAAATTGTTCATTTCACAGACCAGCAAAAAGGAAAACCTGTGATAATGAAGATTCCACAGCCGAATCTAGCACTGCCAGTGAGGACAGATCCGATGACACCGAGAGAGAGGGAAAACGCATCAAGACCGAGTCGGAAGATGGAGAGGAATCTGGTACCGATAAGGGAGAAAATATGGATGTGGACGGAGAAAAGGCAGAGTGAGTAATTCCACTGCCTTGGAGTGGCATGTTTGTTTTGGGTCAATGTCTGAATATGTATTTCCACAAAAGGAGAGGACAAAAATGAACACAAGATTTAGAGGAGATGTTTCCACTGCACTATTTTATTTTGAATTTTTGAGTAGCAACTTGACACTTACATTGCATTGTAGAAATCAGGACTGATGAACCACTATGCATCACAGTCAAATCCCTTTCAACAACGACACGATAGACAAGATCAGCATTTCTACACGCGTCACAATTTCTTTTAAAAGCAGCTTTCCTCTTTCATTTAAATTAGATTAATTGCCTTTAAATATCCATGCCATTTAGCAAGTTTGCAAAATAAAACTCTTTTGTTTGTCAGGTCAGGTTTCCATTGAGGGCCTGCTACTGGTATCCTGGTAACCAGTACTACCTGTCCCAGGGCCGAGTCGGCGGCTAAACCGACACCCCATCGGGTTTCTAAGGAAATCTAATGAGGAGGGTAGCTGGCTACCCTGGTAGAATGAAAAAGATCTACCTACAAGGGCGTCAGCTCTGGAGAGCTAATGACGGCTATCCAGCACATGCTGCCTTGCATGGTGGGCGTGGTTGCCCAAAGGCTAGGGCCCACCACAGAAAACTGTGGATTGGCATCAGGAAGGGCATCCGGTCAATTATCTTTTGCTCCAATAAATCTTCACACAGCAGTATTGCTGAGTGCGAGGTGTATCCGGCCACCCTCGTTTACGGGGACAAAACCGGATTTAAAACTTTGGTTTAACTAAAAAACTAACTTGTTGAATCCTAGTACGTCCAAAACAATTTCAAATGAACCAAAAGTGTGATGAACAGCTGCTCTAATATGAGTCATATTCACCGCACATCCGGAGCTAGTTGGCAGTGCCCAAAGCTGCAGCATTTGTGTGTTCATCACTAATCAACAAAGTGCCATCAGTGTTATTTTGGGTTAGTTTTGCCATCTTTAGTTGCTGGCAATTAAAATCATTTTATGACTAAAGTTTGGCATCTCTAAATAGAAGATAACTAGGCCGGTGTTCAGAAGGAAGCCAACCTGAAGTTAATCCACAGCTGTTTGATCCCATGCAAATTGTCTTTTATTTTTAGAACAAATTTTAGCAAGTGGCGACACTTTTGACAACTGATATAAGTAGGGACATGCAAGAGCTATCATCTGTGCAAAAATCAGACAAATCCATTGCAGGAATCTTGCCATATAGGCCTACAAATGTTATAATGTGTATGTTATAGTGCTCTCTATATGCCCATTCTCCATAGAAAGATGTGTTAAACTCAATCTTGAAGAAAAATCTTATTTGCCCGCAATGAAATTTCAAATTTACACAGGATGTAGTTAGTTGAATAAATAATTCAAATCAGTTGTCAAAACTGTGTCGCCGGCGATATTTGTTTTATTCTGGTTTTGTAAATAAATGAGACCTTCAAACAGCTGTGAATCCACATAATGCTTGTAGCAGGAACATGACAGCTTTTTGGGTAGACGTTTCATATAGAAGTCCCATGGATGCAAATGAGGTATTGCCATTCATTTCGTCAAGCGCTACTGCACATCGTCATACAGCGCATGACGGAATCAATTGTAATACCTCATTTGCATCCATGGGACTTCTATATGAAACGTCTACCCTTTTTGATGAACAGAAATGTCCTATTTAAGTAATAAAGTTTTTTATTTTCTTGTACAACTTTACCTCCTAGGCATAACCTGCGTAACAGACCAAAGAAGGAATTTATTCCAGCAATTGGAGTTGTTGACAAGGTAAGAAACAAAGAGAAACCACACTACCAAGTAGTGGGCACACTTAAAAGAATGATTTTAGTTCAGACATGAAAATATGTGATTTGTATGTGGCAGTGGTGGTGGTTTAAACATGACATTGATAGGCATTTTATGATACATCAGATAGAAAAGCAGAGAATTTTCAGCAACAATATTGCTTCTTTCTAAGAATGCACTAAGAATGCAGTGCCCTGAAAGGACTGATCAGCACATTGAAAGGAAAAAGTAAAAAATGGGTGACAAATGGTATAATTTGGCCAAATTTTAATACTACACAATGCATAGGGTTTTTTTTGTCAAGCCTAATAAATAGTGCTATACTTCCTCAGACACAGCTTACATATTTCAGGTTTTAGTGTAACCAGATCATCCAACATTGTTCATGTCAATGATAATTTGAAATAAATGATTCTGCTATATTTGTAGATGAATCAATTTTAGAATGTCAAGCCCACTTTAATACATTGAAGCTTTAAAAAAAGGTTTGTTTGCTATATTCTGAATGACTATTTTGATATGAAAGTGTAAGTATTTTTTCCCACTTTTAATGGTCAGTCATACATACCCAAGTAAAAAATGTTAGCCTCTTTATGCCTAAACTTATGCCTGATCTAAATTTAAAGTAGAGGGGGAACCCCTTTGTTAATCTGTATGACTTTTTCCTTTCAGATGCCACCAGCTCGATGGCGAGAATGTAGTCAACTCCTGGATGCCGCTGACCTGAAGATCTTCCCAGGAGATCCAGAGGATGCTGTAAGTAAATCTACTTCTGAAAACAGTGAATAGGTAGAATCTACATTGTAGTATTATGTTCTATGCATTGGGAAACACAGTTTATTTCCAAGCAGGACCATGGAAGCAGCAATTTGGTTTTAAATTTGCTGTTAAGGTCAAGTAATATTAAATTACTAGTTCTTCTGAACGTTTTTAACAAAAAGGAGGATGCATGGAATTTTTTACTTTCCAAAACAACAGCCCCCCCCCCAAGACAATAGATACTAGTGTCTTTTCAGCAAGACTTATGTGCCCCGCACATCACACTCAATATCCCGACATAGGTGGAACATACTGTATACAAATGAGAATAGGACTTACTGGACAGCCAAAAATCAATATCAAAATCTTGGGGTTTTTTTGTTAAAAACAAATGATATGAGGCAGCCCCAAAGATGATGCAGGTGGTGATGAGAAACTAATAATTTATTTTACTTGGCCTAATCAATTTTGAGTCTCTGAAATTAAAGATCAAGATACCTCATTTTATTGTTTGACATTGGTTAAGGTAAAATCTCAATTTATATATTTTGACTAATTTTCAAAGTGTCCCTAAGAACCTCATATACATATGTGCTGCTTTTGAGAAAACCAAAATAAACCATCCAATAGATTTTTTTCTACAATCCACATGAAATTAGGATATTATTTGTTTTTTATAGATTGAGGAGTTGGTAGCTCTAACAGACCCAAGGTTATCATTGCTGTCAGGTGATGAATCTGAAGCCAGAGCTATGATGAAAGATTACATGCTAAAATAACAATTTCCGGTAGTTTACTTGAGACATTTCTTATTTCGAGCGGAGTAGGTTTTTGGTCATGACAAAGCAAAATAAAGACCAGATTGGCCAGAGGTATCAATTTTAAATATTTGGCACTGAAATAGCTTCAGTTTGTGTAAAAATGTTTTCAGTGTTGTAGGTCACTAATTTAATGAAGTTAAAAGCCATGAGGAGTGGGTTAGAGAGGGGAGCGGATTGGAATATTTGGAAAAAATGTGGGGGGAAGGTGAAGGGCATTCTGGGGTCATTAACTGTAGGGTCAAGCATGGAAATAATTATTGCACTGTGGCATAAAATTTGGGCCTCTTCCAGTTCAGGACAATATGAACTGATAGTTGAGTACCCTTCAGACCCTAAGGATAAAGCGAAAATTGCTGAATTTGAGGTTAAAGCGGAGGAGGGATATGGGAAAAGCCCTAATTTTGAGATGAAGAGAGAAAAACATGTCAAAAAATTAAATTACTTTCCTTTCCATAAGGTAAATACCTAAGAAGATACAATTGGGTTAATATATAATGAAAAATGAGCAAGGTTTTCCATGCCATGACCCCTATCGATCTCCAAATCCCGCACTAATGTAGAATTTGATAGACCATCAGAAAGTATATCAAAGGTATACGATCGCACAGCTGCAACGATCGGCTTTGATGTACGATATAGATAATCAATGAGCTAGATGGGTTCGTTAACTAATAACAAGCTTGAACGCTTGATGACTTCGTTACTCACCTCGAGCGGCTTTGCCGCGAGAGGTAAGTTAAACAAAGTCATCAAAAGCGAAAGATTGTATTTTCATGAACGCCATCATAGCGATTTGATTATATATATACACTTAGAGTATGATATAAATAACATTTTAAAACATTTTGTGGTTAAAATTTTAAAACATGCTAAAATTGATTTGATAACGAAATATTTGTCGCAATTTTAATTTAACACATTTAAAAACACTCTTACTTGTCACCATGCCATATGACGAGCGTTAAACCAAACAATTGGGTGATATTGATTGCTCTGGACAATTAACATTCCAGTAAACTAGCCATGGTGATTGATCAGTGCTTTTCTAATACGAAGCAAAGGAATGGACGAGTGTTTTGGTTATCCTGGAGTTAGTAGGATTTTTGAATGAAAGAAATATCAACCAAAGTTAACGAAATAATCAAGACTCTATAACCCCTATTCATCCCTACACACTACGCTGATGTAGTATATTTCTAAATATATTTATGTGTATCGGGTGATGTCGACATTTGTGAAAAACGCATTTGATTTCAAAATGGAAATGACGGCGTTGGATGGCGAAAGCTGCAAATTTGATCTCAAGAGGTTTAACTCTGACTAGTACCTTTTTTGGGGGAAGGGGGGAGGGTTGGGAACCTTCGATATTCAACCAGTGTTTGGTCAGATCACCATCATACATAAAATGTCTTGGGGTAGGTTTCTGTTGTTTGTTTTCAGTTTTGTCTTCTTGCAATTACCCTTAAGGAATTGCGGTTCTGCATACCAATTGTAGACATGACAGTATGAACTAAACTTTGAAATATCTGAATTATATCATATATTTTGCTGTAAAAATTACTAATTGTGTTCATGTAGACTTTATGTGAAAAAATGTTTCATGTAAAGAGGCAATCAATTTGAAAGTTCATTTACGAGTAAGCACATCGCTCTATATTTCTACATACGTTTGCATAGTGTGCCACCATAGAATTTGTATCTTAAGGGTACGTTTGTATCCAGTATATATACAGATCGCGCCGCTCTATCTAATTGTCAGTACATTGTATTTAGAGTAGAACTATCACCGTTGACCCGCGCGTTCAGTGTGGACCCCCAGCTTCCGAGTGTGCATGTTAGTAAAATAAACAAGCTCTAGAGCTGTTATTAAAAATGAACCCCCAGTAGCCTCCTCGAACCCGATTGTAGTAGATAACGCACGGGAGAAAGACAATGGAACAACAAAAAGCCGCTAGCACGAGAAGTGTATAGTGCGATTCTATAACAATGACCCGACTTCCATTGGCTTCGGAAAAATGAGCAATGATGCAAGATGGGCTTTGCGCAGTTCACGATAAAATAGATGGTCGGTTTATTTTCCAAGAACATTAACACGGTACAGGAAATGGATTGTGTTTTACTCGGGTGCAAGGCCCATTTGTAATAAAACAATTGATAAAAAGTGCCTCCGCGTAAGTCTGTACCTAGTAAAGCTTTGTACTTAAAAGCATGATTTTGGACGGCATATTTTAAGCGGGTCATCGATCGGGATCTGCAAGGTTACTGTTATTTTGTAGGATAAGTTTAGAAAGTCACAAATTACATCTTCAAGGCAAATAAGCAAAAAAAAAAAAGGCAAGATTTTTTTTAATTTTAAAATTTACAAAGTGGAAAAAAAAAAGCGGATTGACATTTTAAAACAGGAATTTGGGGCTTTAGAGACACAAAGGAAACAGTTAAACGAAAACAGGTAAACTGTATGCAGCTATTCAAAACCCAAACTAACATGGATTGTACAAAGTTGGATATAACTTTAAGTTTGACCTTTACCTTAATCTTAGTAGTACTTAACACCACTCCAAGTTATCTTTGTGTTCTCACCTTTGCAGTGATTCTGTCATAACCTTGACGCAGCTTTTACGCATGTGTGAAGATAAGCCGTCTTTGTGCACACAGTGTAAAAATGCTCTGGCTTTAAGTCAGCGCGCGTGGTTTGCAGTGCGACCACTAAATGTCGTACTGTTGTCACTGCACAGGGGTAGAAATGCAGAGAAAAAGGGAAAGATTTCTCCTTTTATAACTTTGAACTTAAACATAACGAAGAAAAGTGGTGCCTTAATGATAAAACGCACTTTCAGCTTTTGCTGGATATTGTAAATTTAATCTTCACAAAATAGGACTAATCATTGATTTATCTGAATGCCATTTCAGTGTTTACGACAAGAACACACATTTATGTGCCTTTGATTCTGGACTGATAGAGAAGAACAAGGAGCTCTTTTTCAGCGGACATGTCAAACCCATTTATGATGACAACTCAAGCACAGAAGGTAATTGTAGCACATAGCTGCTGTGAGACATCTTTTATTTCTGATTGATATATTCTAGGGTCACAATAACATCTTTCATTGGGTCATGAACATATTTAGGCAAAACCCTAGCTTTACACGTGGCAAAGTAAATGTAAAGCTACAGATAGAACTTGGGGTATATTGGAAAAGAACATATGTGGGGAAGATATAGCATAGCTTTTGGAAATAAAAGTAATAGTCAGGCCATATTAATTTGTCAAAAAGCTTGTGTTGGATAGTGAACAACACTGAACTGTGAATGATTTTCCAGATGATCATGTCTAAACAGCAAAATAGTTTTAGTTGTATTTGATATTCAGCTACAAGTTAAACAATGTTCTTTTGATATTTTGTATTGAAGGTGGGATACCAACCAAAGTTTTTTTTTTTTTTTTTTTTTACGACAAGAACACACATTTATGTGCCTTTGATTCTGGACTGATAGAGAAGAACAAGGAGCTCTTTTTCAGCGGACATGTCAAACCCATTTATGATGACAACTCAAGCACAGAAGGTAATTGTAGCGCATAGCTGCTGTGAGACATCTTTTATTTCTGATTGATATATTCTAGGGTCACAATAACATCTTTCATTGGGTCATGAACATATTTAGGCAGGATTAACAAATCTAAGTTGGGATCAAAGATCCCACAGATCTGTTTGTTGTTTTTGCACCTTTGACTTCAAAACTAATTGTATTTGACTCCTTATGCAAAACCCTAGCTTTACACGTGGTTAAGTAAATGTAAAGCTACAGATAGAACTTGGGGTATATTGGAAAAGAACATATGTGGGGAAGATATAGCATAGCTTTTGGAAATAAAAGTAATAGTCAGGCCATATTAATTTGTCAAAAAGCTTGTGTTGGATAGTGAACAACACTGAACTGTGAATGATTTTCCAGATGATCATGTCTAAACAGCAAAATAGTTTTAGTTGTATTTGATATTCAGCTACAAGTTAAACAATGTTCTTTTGATATTTTGTATTGAAGGTGGGATACCAACCAAAGCCCTTGGTCCTATCAATGAATGGTTCACAGCAGGATTTGATGGAGGAGAAAAGGCTCTAATTGGATTCAGCACAGGTAACAGACATGAACATTTCTCTCGATTTTATTGCATATTTTTGTTGGATAATGTCCTGTTTCTTTGCATCTTGTTTGTTACGTAGCAGCAGTCTGATCAGAGTGAATTAATTAGTTTGAATGTAATCACACAAGCCAAGAAATAACTTAGATCTCCTCTTATGTAAAGAATCACCGGCTTCCAGTATTTTTGTGTCGTCTGCAAGAATTGCAGAAGGCACATAGGAATTACTCTGGTCGTATGTCTGTGTATCTGTGGTCAAAATGTTAACCCTTAATATGTTGCATGCTGTATGAGTTCCGTAAGGGCTACGATGATGTAACTTGGTGGAAAGGGTGGGTTGGGGTGACATGTTGGTGACCTTGGTGACCTCATGTGACCTTCAGAGATGCCAGATATCAGATTTTGATCTGAATTCAGATTTTTTTATACTCACAAATTTTTAGTTTTATTTATTTTCAGCCTGTTTGGGGTCATTTTTACCCAAATTTACATTCTTTTTCAGATATTTTGGGTAACACTCACTGGCATCTCTGGACCTTTGGCCGGTCAAAATGTTAACCCTTAATATATTGCATGCCATGTGAGTTCCTTAAAGGCTACGATGATGTAACTTGGTGGAAAGGAGGGGTCGGGGTCGGGTGACATTTTGGTGACCTTGGCACCATTCACAAACCGCGACGGCAGAAGACACTCGAGATGTATTTTTTTAACATGTAGCACATTCTTATGATCAACTCCCTGATTTGAAAACGGAAGATTCAAAATTCAATCTCAAAACAATTTGGTTGAAGATGCCAGTGTAATATCATTGAACAAATATAATGATGAAAAACTGTTCCAGGAACATGTCCCAAATTTGAAATTTGCTGTTTTGAGCTTTGCAGTGCTTTTAGTCAAACAGAATTCTCATGCCTGAGATAAGATATTTCCCCCTTTGTTAAATAAAAGGGAGATGTGTTGCTTTGGTTTCTTCGATTTTTACTTGTTTTATTGATACAAACAATTTTTTAATTCTTTTCCAAAAACAAGGTAGAAAGGAGCCAATCCCTTAATCAATTTTGGGCATAGGTTACTTGCACATCGGTAGTAACAGAAGTGTACCCATAGCATAGCAAACTATAAAAGTTAAGCCTATGTGCCATTTGAGAGTGCCTTCAGCATCAAGACGGCAATTTACCCAGATTTAAGGTGTGAACAGGGTTGCAAATTCAATATGAATCAATTGTCCTCACAGCATTTTGTTTGCTGAATACATCTGTGCAACCTTCTGAGGCCTACGTTCCATTCTGGAAGGCCATGCAGGAGAAGATTCACATGAGCAAGATAGTCGTTGGAGTTTATGAGGAACATGAAGCTGCTGAATATGAAGATCTCTTGAACCAGCTTGAGGTAAGAAACTTGTAGAAGTTAAAATGTAAAATTAATGATTTAATCTAGGGGTCATACAGGGTGTCTCAAAAAGAATACATCCCTACTATAAACGACCATAACTTCACAAGACGTATCAAATTTGAGAAATTTCAAAGAATCTAAATAAAACTGCACCAACACACAATACTTTTATAACAATTTAATGGAAAATCACTAGATTGTTCAGTAAGTTTTGGAGAAATAAGGGGCGATATGTAACACATGTCAATACACTTCCAAGTTTGCTCACAAAAATGCAGATTTGATGTTAATCAACCGCTGATTTCTCGTGTTATCGGTTCAAGCTAGCTGTCTTCTTTTGATTCCCCAAGGAACTGGCCTGTTTAATATTTTGTGAGTTCAATGCAATTTTGTCGTTTTATAGTAGTAATAAACAATTACGTGACAATTCTCAGAAACAGTCGGGCTCCTGCACATAGGGCAAATCTTGTCACTAACCGACTTCTGCAAGCGTTTCCGAACTCGGTGATGGCGGTCTAAGTGACAATGGCATTGAGTAGGGAAAGGGGGAAAGAGGCGACACCGAAAGTTCACCTTATTTGGGTAAAAATGGGGAGAGAAACACATGTGACTATAAGAGGGGTCGATATCAAAATTGGGTGGTGTATCTGGATCACAGGAATAGTTTAGTTCGACATCCTCAAACAAGACACATTTCAGATAGACACTGCCAGGACAGCGGTAAAGAATCAGACAGATAGCGAGGCTTTATGCATTGCGTACGCGATTGAGACGCAGCGATAGTCACTTCTGTCGATGCTGTTCATCACATGGCAGAGAGTGCTCACCGCTGCATACACCTCAGTGGAACGTCAAGTAGAAGGCAGATCTGCGGGGGTATAAACATTCCTTTATGAACTTCAAGAGTGATTTGTTCGACGACTTTTACATGATGTACTTTGCATTGTTGGAATTGCTGGAATATACAAATGTTGAAATCATTTATCAAAACGGAAAAGGTCGAAACATTCTGAATCAATTCTTAGCCAAACAGAAAAAGGTGACATTTGGTGGTTGAAAACAGTTTTATGATGCACAATCTAGTTGAATATAAACCTTTTAAATGCGTATTCAATATTAATTCAAAGGCAAACTTTTCTAGAAAGCTGCCTGATGATATGCAATTATATAAATGAAACGGAATTTGGCCTGGATTGGTGACGACAGCCAGATATTCACATTAATTTGTCAAAAAAGATTGAAGATGTCACTGACATTTCTCATTTTTCTTCAATTTTTAGTGGAAAAGAAAGATGTAAAATTCTTTGTAATGTGTGTGCATCTAATGTTGAACCTGGTGCGCAAAATATAATTTATTATCGTACATTTTGTTTTAAAGAAATAAATGGAAAAGAAAATGAAAGAAAGAAGAAGTATTGGAATATTTCTCTCCTGTTCTGTCTGAATCACTTTTTACAAAAAACTTGAAGGAATGTAGTGTCCATTGACAGGTGTTACCATATGTTATTTCTTCCAACTTAACGGAACCGAATCGAGTGATGTTTAAGTTTTCAAATATTGAAAAAATAATGTGGGTTCAATATCTTCTTTTAAATTATCAATGTGATACTCATTTTGAAGTTATGATCCCCAATAGTTAGGGTGTAAATCTTTCTGACACACCCTGGATCTTCAGGGCAACTACCTCGAGATGAGACTGATGGGGGAAGGGAGAGAAGAAGGAATAGCATATTTGTCTGTTAACACCCAGTACCTTGTCAAATTAAAGGTCCTGGACAGGTGAGTAGACATTTCTTTATTTCTTACATTTCGTACCCTCAACAGTATCCTGATCATATCGCAACCACAGATTTTTAAAAGTGACATCGGGAAAGTTGTGGAAATTTCAAGGATAAATATTACCCAAACTGAAGGCCTTCTCCGTTTCCGCGAAAGCGTATCAAGATGCGGAGTTGGATTTGACCCGTTAATGACGTCAGAGTAAACCAGTTGTAAACAAAGCTAACACGTGGAATAACGCCACCGCCACTCCAGATATCTCTTCCTTGTCGGTTCTTTGTCTGGGAACTTGAATAATGCTATTCTGTTCTGATTCTCTTGTCGGTACGGTCGCCGGCTGGTGCACCCGTCGGACAATACAGACACATTATTACGGACTTTAACTAGGCGCCAATCAAGAAAAAATTATGCCATATGATACAAACACGTCCGACTGTCAATGTAAGTATGCAAGAAATGGCCACGCGCACGTCCGGTCCACGATGACGATCATGACGAGTTACGAGTATGCGTATTGTTACTCGGGCGGGTTACTGGGTCATCGCTGCCAGCGCGATAACACTTTCGTTTTGGAATTCCTCTTCAAACTTGCCAAAACACAGGTATTAAGCCAAATTTTTATCAAATATACCAGTTTCTCAATTACTGAGTCATGCAGATCTTACATGTACCAATACATACTATGAATGAAACCATTTATGGTGGTATTATAAGTATGTTTAACGCATGTCCATGGACCTTTAAGGTGTAGATTATTGTAGAAATTACACCTCTCCTGAGTCTCCCATGTAAAGATTTCTGCTAAAAAAGGACCATTTTAGAAGTTCAAGTTCAGAATGGCTGTGATGCAGCCATTGTAGATGTAGATGTTGTTGAATTGATCCTTTTTTTTTCGTGCGGGATCCAAGGAGCACCGTGGGTGGGTATTCACAAACTGTGAATGCTTGGTTTGCAATAGAAATAAACTGACAAAATGTCCCTTGCAACAAATTTCATTCCCCCAGGGCATTTATTACAGAAATAGCAGATAAAATCCTTTTGTAAAAAAGGATGTCGCATAAACGTCTGAAAGCTATTATTTCCTTCATTGTCTTATGATGCCTTGATCCTATAAACGGGGGGTGGTCTGAATTTGACGCTTAATGCTTGAATTGAATCGAATGTGAAACGATATAATTCTCGGTTGTTTACAGGTTAGGATCTTTTATCTAGTTTGTCTATGCGGTCTGCTGTTTTGTGATTGAAATGTGATATTCATATTTTCACGATGACTGTCTCCCCAGACGGATGTAGCAAATTACCAGAGAAACATTGCTGCGACACTCGGCAGTGTTGTCGGACCAGGTAAAAGAAATAATTTGGCACCCTGTTCAGTATGAAAAGGCTGGTGTTCATTTCTTGTATGCCTTCAGCAGAAATTAAGAAGATTGATATACAAAAAAATAAAATTATTTGTGGGACGTTATTAGCGTGCTTGTTTTTTAGGCGTTGGGATCTTTAACTGCGTAATACAAATTAAAAGCATTAGGGGATGATGAAATTTAAAAACATGTTACGTATTTGGATGATGTCATGGACTGAAACAAAGCCAAGAAAATTTATTACGAATGATTTCCGGTGCTAGAATTGCATTTTTATGTGGAGGTGCACAATTCGGCAGTTGTCTTTAAATTACCAAACGTTTGTCCCAGATACGCAAATGAAAATTTTGTTCCTGCACACAGACAGCATATTAAACGGTAACTCCCAGTTCTAATCGGAACACATTCCGTCACCGTACATCAATCAGTTACATCTGACAGCAATCATTCAGTAGCTACAGGATACTCATTGTTGGTGCATTGTGAATTCGCTTAAATTCATTTAAGCGTGCCAAATTTTGGATATAAGGTATCGCAGCAAAAAAGAAATCACCAGCCTCTATACTGTATTATTTGTGAGAGCAGGTTTTCTTGAAACATAATACTTGCTGTTCTAAGATGGCTGATACAGGTAGGTTGTCCGACGAATTTTGATTTTTTTTTTTGAACTTTACAAATTGGTATCACTGTTTAAAGAGCATTAAAAAAGGAAAGCAAAATGGTACAAAAATACAGATCCAATACAAGAAAATATGGGGGAGTTATGCCTATTTTAGTAGCAGGCAGGTTGTTGTTTTCTTGTCTGTACAAATTTCGTTAGCCACGGCCCACTGTTACAATTAACTTCACACCACATAATATATGAAGGTATTATGATGCTGATAAGAAAAAGTGAATGTAAAGATTCCATTTTCCATGAATGGGTAATGGTGTATGGAAAAGAAAATAATGAAAGAAAATTGAATGATTTATTACACAATTCGTATAGCCGTATTATCATAGTCTAGCAAATTGAAAAAGACATTCTCTGTGAATAGTGAGGTGCACTGCTTCCCTTGTCTGAGCCAAACCAAGACTATGCCAGCAAGTAGTTGTGATGTTGTAGTGTGATCTCCCGTATAAATAAAAGGGGAAAAATAATGAACTTAATAATTATTACATTTCGAAGTACAAAATATATCACAAAATGTTCATTGCCGGTATGGATGGAAATCTATTACTAATAATACGGATCGTGATGCAGTGCTCACAGCTGCAGATTTGCCCGTTACGGCACCCAGACAGCATGCTTCATTGTTCAGAAAATCTCAGCCCGCATCTTCCCGCAATCCCAGAGTGCAATGAACACTTGCCAAACTTATGTAGAAAGTCCACTTGGAGTCATATAAACTTACTGTAAAATTACTAATGGGGTCTGTATGTGGAAATTCTTACCTTATTGGACTCGAAAAACCAAGAAAATACGACAAAATTTTGGGTCCAAATAAAAACTTCAACGTAACTCCAAATAGTATACATCAAACGCCTGGGAAAGCTTGTTATAATCGGAAAGGGCATGTTTTTTCCTACAAGGTAATTACCAAATCGACCATGCAGCGTGGCCGTCACGGGCGAAGCACACGCACTAGAGCCCACAATTCATTCGCAACCGGAAGAATCCTTGCGGAAAAAAATGGCGACGTCAACATCGTTGGCAGACAAATTTGCTCCGTACGTACAATGATTTCAAAGCAACTTTTAAAACTTAGAAAGCACGTTTTCACCAGGAAATTTCAAATATAATTGAAGATTAATATCTTTTACTGCAGGAAAATTAAATGAAGGTTTTTAAGCGACTAGCAAAGGGGAGGGAAAACGGTAAGT
>JAMKCH010028488.1:0-73946 GCA_023653785.1 Ophioderma brevispina | reverse complement strand
CCAGGCTCTCATCTCGCAGAGTACGAACGATCTAGAAAAAAAGTTGCCGGTTTTGTGAGATCTATAAACCCGGTTAAAATTATTAAAATCCCTAAATAAGTTTCCTACAAGCTGATGGGTTAGGGGGTTTTGTTTGAAATAATTAACATTTAATTGTTTACGGGAGAGTCATGATATTAACTGCGCGGGGTGGTTTACGGGAGGGGGTGTCCCCACCCGCGCGAAAACGCGGAACCCCGGCAATGTTAACTTTTTTTATTCAAACACATTTTCGTGACAAAAATTGATAGCAGCAGTTTACTTACAAGTGGTTCACTTTATAATTCTTGGAATAAAAGATTAATACTGGTCATCAACACTCACGTTTTATAGATCCGCAAATTTTCAGAGAAGAAACCTTTCTCGTCTTCAGCGGATGGAGATGAAGTTGATGATGACGTTCTCCTATCCAGACGTTGGTGTCGTACCTTGAAGTTGACTAGGTGTTTCCAGAAGAAAGTCATAAAGTTTTGAAAGTTCCCGCCCCCCGTCCCTATTTAGGGTTGGGCTCGGTCTTTCTGATAAGGATAGCCTCTCGCACTTTTCTTGGACAAAATTTTTCTTCTCTAGCAAAGAACTTTCCAAATCTCAAAGTCAGGTTTATGGCCAGTCTTTTGTTGGTGTTCGGACACTGCAAAAAGATTGTTGGATATCTTGGCAGTGTTTTGTTGCTCTGTAATACGTTCTCCAACCCAGATCTTTTTGTTCCCGATATAAACCTGTCACAGAGCTACATGGGATGCGGATACACAGGCACCAGTTTGTCTTCAACGTTGGCCTTGTCTTTTGGCGGAAAAAAGCAGTGGCGAATGGTTTGTTTGGGCTTGAAACATGTGGAGGCACCGTTATTACTACTTTATAATTCTTGTATGATTCAACGGTCGATTAAAATCTAGGTGATGAGTTAGGTTTGCTTGATTAATCATATAAAAAAAGTATTCTGGAAAAGTTTCATAATATCAAGCGCCGCGCCGCTAGGGTGATGGAGCCCCCCTTCGCGCGGAACCCCTGCAACATACTTTCCAAACATAGAACAATGTGAAATGTACCCCAAGTGGTTACTTTATACTTGCTTCTAAATATGATCAACGATCTTTAAAATCGCGTTCGATCGATACCTTTTTGAAGACGCTACGATGTAAACGCTTTCAAGATTTTTATAATGCTGAGGAACACGGTCATCTTTAAGTGTTTTGTTAACAAACCTGTCAGTAACAATTAAACATCATCCCTACGGCTAATTTATATCCCTATTGAACAGTGGTAATTAGCCAAGTGCGACGCGTGTTGGCCGCGCATGTAAGTTTTGAATCATTAAAATTCCATTACGGGAAAAGACCCATAAAAGTAAAGTGGCGTGACGATATTATACTTTGCTTGTTTGAAAAGTATGATTTAGGCCTATAGTAACGACCCGACCTCTAAATTCGATGGAGTTGAGGACTCTTTGGTGCACGTGCTGGCCGTTGGCCAAGTTAAAGGTACAAAATTGGTTGAGTGATCACACAATTGTCATTTCTCAAACCAAAATAGGCCCTGACTGAAATCAGGTCTGCAATTCCTGTAATTTTGGACATTATGGACTCGGAATATGGCAACGTAAGTAAGTGTCATTGTCGCATTGATTTTTTTTCGACGGCAACCGGCGGCCCCGGATCATCCATCGGTAAGAGGGGTGGTAGGTCTTAGTCCCCACCCTAAGAAACGTGGGGGGGGGGGGCATGTCGCCCTAGTCCCCCTCCGATTGACGCCCATGTACCACATGCAAGAAGGGTTTATGTAAACAATTTTTAGCTGCAAGACGACAATGTAACCGCCGCATAGGGCCGCTGTAGTGAGACAATTTCTTGAAGCAGAGGGGTGGAGCAGAACCCATGGCCTGCTCGCTCCCCTGTTTAAAACCCTATCGAGCATGACGGAATGTCATAGGCCGAGCCATCAATTACAGGGGCAATCTTCCTCACACACTACAGGACTTAGCTCGGCCTCTGTCAGATGAGTGGGACACTCTGCCCATTGGCATCATAAACAACCTTGTGGACAGTATGCCGCGACGTCTTGACGCACCGATTCATTGCAGAGATGGCCATACTCGATTTAGTGACTGGTTGACATTTAAAACAGTACTATTGAACATTGTGAGCAGGAAAAAATGACTGATGTGAAAAACTTGTAACAAAATCTTTAATTTGCTGTTCAAACACCCCTTTTCCTTTCAGCCTACACTCTAAATTACAAGGATTTAAAATAAATCCCAAAGGATTGTGATTAAGGACCAATCCATTTTAGATTTAAAGAGACACTGGCACACAGGGGGGGGGGGCGGCCAAGATAGCGTCGTTTTTGCCGTTCCCATAGGTTTAGCACGTAATCACGAAAACTTGACAAATATTCTAAAGTCTAAAATATGTTTAATATCAATATTTTCCCACTCAAAATCCGTTGGAGTTGAAGAATTCAACTCCAGTTTTTTGTTGGTAAGTATTTTTTTGTATGAATTAACGTCCAAACGGGTAATCCAATTTGAACGAGGCTGAGCTTGACAGCATGTTCAAATGCGAGGGTCATTCGCTATTTTAAGATGCGGACGGGGGCTGCGAACCATGTACCAGGTAGCCTGTACGCTATGCACGGGCCTATGCACCACCGTAGAATGATTTTCGGTGACGTAATGCAAGTAGCAATCCTCTCATGTCCGGTCTTTAAAAAGATTGATGATAGTTTTGCAGCACTAATTATGCACCGCCGACTAAAGCAAAGCAATTTAGATCCGCCGCGGCTCCGTACGGGAACTCCCACGGACACTCACTGATCTATTATAAACACGTACAGTGACTGCCACGTTTCGGTTCACTGTCAGGCCGTCAATACTCGGTCCGCAGTTTTGCGATAGAAATGGAAGCTTGGCCGCACGCGCCTGCTGGCACATTGAAAATGTGCGCCCTCAATATTTTTGCATGGTTGTAAGGCTTTTATATATCAAAAGCCCTCACCAAATGATTAAGACCAAATCAGCTTCCTCGTGGGTAAACAGAACATTTTATAATTTAACGTCGCCGCGACGTTAATTCAGCAGACGAAGAAAATAGCATTTAACACAAGGAACACGCACGCCTTATGACATGGTCCCAAGCTATGCATACTGTTTGATCGGTCTACTGTATAACCTTTGGTTGGTTTAATATCAGTGAGTACGAGTCAAAAATATTCATGCAATATTACACATTGTTGACTAAAGTTATGGAAAACTTATAAAAGTTGGCCTACAAATTACCTGGATGTATTTATCCTCATCAATGTCCCTATCTGTTTTGGGGTATGTTATTTTATGTGTAAAATATCTCTCTGGTCTTCCAATGGCCTAGACATCATTGGAGAGCAAATTGAAGAAAATTTCATATTTTGTGAAAATGGGCAGGCCGCTTTAAAATTAACATTCGTATAGATTAGAATTTCAATATATAAATTAATTTGAAATCTAAAAAATGTATGGTCCCTAATCACAATTCATTTGGGATTTATTTAAATCCCTGTAATTAGAGTGTAAGGAGGACAGTTCGTAACGGGTTCATTTTGAAAAGTCATGGTGATATGTTGGAATAAGAGAGTGATCATTCAAGCAGGGTGGCGATATACACCCTAGATATAAATGGATGAACCTGGTAAGAAAGATCCATAAAAAGTGGTAAAAATATTTCAGTCAACTTTATGAGCAACAGCGTGACTTTCGATAAAAATTGGATGTGGTATTATCATTCATGGAAACCCTCTGGTAGTAAAGTCTATCATTAGAACTACTTTTGACCGGTAATATTATGTCAAAATTATATCAATGCCAATCATCTGGCCATACCCTCATTTTTTCACACACAGTGCAATCATTCGTAGAATTTTCCAATTTCATATGGAACCAAAAGAAAAGCAACTTGCGCTGTTATCATCACTTCTAACAATCTCCTTTTAGTTGAGCGGTTGACAGTTAATTGAAATTTAAGTTTTGGTCACAATGGCTGAGTGGTTTAATCCAATTGTTGCCATATTCCTATTTTCATCGGTCACTCTACTTACGCACGGTCAATTTATACCGGGAAATCCATCTTCTCTTTATGGACATTGGGGAGTTGGAAGCTGTCCCAAAGTCTCACCCATGGAAAACGTAGACATTACCAAGATTTATGGAGAATGGTATCTAATTGCTAGCGTCGATCCATTTGACATTGATCGTCATTGTACTGTGGTAGAATTCCAAGATGGCAATCCCGGTAAAGATCTTTGTCGATTGTCAATGTCATTGAAAAGCGTCGCTTACAAAGATGGAGCCGTAGCATTGGAAAACTACTTCCGTTTGCTGCCCAATGAGACACAACAAGCTGTATGGATTAACACTTTTCGTAAGCTAACAATTTTCTTTTCTCAAATTAAATTAACAAGACGAGTCGTTAAAATCTATTTAGGTAATTGATTTCTTTTATTAGAACTTACGTTATAGACCTAGTGAAGCATGAGGCCGAATTTCTATTAATGCTGTTGCCATGGCAACCGGCAATCGACCAATCACATAATTTCACGTCGTAATTTAAATTTGGAACAAAATTGGGAAAATCGACCTCCTTGATATGTGTGCCAAATTTCATGTTCATATATGTAGCGTTCTTTAGGTATATTCGTTTTCGTTTTGGATTTTTGCACATTTTAACGAAACGAGGTATAGACCTCGAAACATTTAGACTATATTGAGGGCGCTTTTGATGTGAAATATGGAATTATTTTTTAAAAAATTTCATATATACTGAATTACCATAATTGTTAATGAAAAAATCATCTAAATAGGTGCATTCATTGTCCACTAATTAATTTTTAAAATGTTTTTTTAAATATCACAGGGTGTGAAAACAAAAAAGTACATAAAATATGTGACCCAGTGACATTTTATTACATTAATTATGGAAAAAATAATATGAGTATTTATTTAGTTCGTACTGAGACAAATAAATGCACTAAATAGTTTGAAAATATCTTTTAAAAGGTCTTAAATACAACCCCTTTAAATTATTCACATAATAAGTATATATAGGAGATGATGTATTTTTCTCAAATTTCACGTACACCTCTTCGCTTTGATCAGCAATATATCGAGAACCGAATGTCCGATTGAGATCAAATAAAAAGCATTTTGTAGATTGCATGATTTCTTAAATGAGATCAAATTTTGATCATATTCAGACCCCATACCCCCTTAAAGAATTACCATAAGTTCCTGTAAAAATATTTCAAGATAATCTACTCCTTGGGGATTAAGAACAAATAACAAGTTTGTTTCTAGCTGTCCGACAAAAACATAAATACAAGAAAAATGGCTTTTCATTGTTCTCGTTGTAGTTTATTTGTTACTTAATTTTGTAATGGATCCCAAATATGGACGAAAACAAATCATAACAACAATTTCTTTTCTTAGACACAAGTGCGGCCCGTACGACAATTTTAGCAACCGATTACAAGGACTATATGTTGTGGCACGAGTGTGTACAGTTCCCGAGAGATTCCCCGATCCTCAACGAGCAGCACAGTTACATTTTTTCACGCACCGCTATATGGAAAGACAAGGACCTCGAGGAAGCCTACGAGATTTTTGAATCAAATGGGATACATGACGCTCCCTTTGTGAGGCA
Organism: Ophioderma brevispina; assembly: GCA_023653785.1. NCBI lineage: Eukaryota > Metazoa > Echinodermata > Ophiuroidea > Amphilepidida > Ophiodermatidae > Ophioderma > Ophioderma brevispina. The sequence goes on along the minus strand of JAMKCH010028488.1, from coordinate 68,238 downwards.
TGATCAGGAGAACTGCAACCGGGCCACGCTTACTTGATTGAATATATCTAGTCTTCATTGACAATCTTATTGATTGTTATTATATTATTATTATTATTATTATTAAAGTACATGTATTAATATCTGTTAAAAGTACATTATCCATGTCTTGAATCCAAGAAAGAGACTGGAAAAGGGTTTGTAAGAATGAAATATGTAAATGTATTAATCTTTCCCTGGAGATGGCCAGCGCACGTTAGTATTAAAAAACATGTACGCTTGGCAGGATTCGAACCGGCGACCTTCGTATTAGTACGACGTTCTTGCCAACTAAGTTATCACGCCAGCTTTGGTAGAGGATCGATAGATATTATCTATAGGTGTTAAATCCGAAAAGTGTCCTTCGCTTTCCTAAGTACTTAAAATTTCAAAGAATGAAATAGTTTGGAAGTACTGAGTGTCCAAATAGACATCCTATCTTCTTTGCCGAACCAATACAATTTAAATGGTAAATAAAATTTGAGGTCTGATTAAAAATTTACAGTGTTATTTTTCTAGCTTCTATCAACTTGTTTCCAGTTTCGGTTGACTGACTTAGAAAACAAAGGCTCAGTATAATTTTATCATTTTCATATCCCGATCCAGTAAAATAATAATAGAACATCAAAATGTATATGTCAATTAAATCTATTGTACCCAAAACAGTGAAAATGCTCTTAGAGTTACATGATAACACTAACAGCAACCCAAAATGTTTGCAACAAAGTTTCAAAGATAGAGAACTTGACGCAAATCTAAATTGAAAGGAACTGAAGAAAGTATTTTTTTGAAGCAGTTGCATTACATGACCTCCATTTATGAGACATAATCAGAAGAACTGCAGCCGGCCCACACTAACATGACTAATGTATTTTTTCTATACATTGACATATCTATTTTGATGAATTATTATTTTTAGTATTTTGCATTAATTATTAAAGTATATGAATTAATACTGATTGATAAAATGTATTTGATAAATTATACTACACATGCATTCAAATCTGTTCCTCATCTAAACCGTGTCGTAGGGGCGATGAGATAGGGATTGAAACGGAATCGAAGGTTTGTAAGAGTGTCCAAATAAAAATACTCTAGCTATACTATTCTCTTTCTCTACTAAATGTTCAATTATAGTCATATGAATTTCCGGTGTCATCCTTGAATAATCGTTTAATGTCCAAAGCGCAGGGCTGCAAAAACAAATAAATAAACACACACACACACACACACACACTCGCGCGCGCGCACACACACGCCCACAAATAAAAATAGCAACAAACACAATCAAAGAAATAAACAAAACGAGTTTGTGGGATTCCCCACCCCAAACCCACATATTAGCGGCCGTGCCTCCAGCTGATTCAGAGGACGAGGTTTTGGGGCATTTTGACGTCGAAAGCCTAGAATCGTGAACTTATTCTCTTTGTTTTCATTAAATATAACGACATGACCGTAACATACAGCTGTGGTAAAGACGCCAAGTTGTATCAAAATTGTGCTGGTATAGAAATAAGATTTATCTGGCCACACCATCATTTTTTCCTATATTACACATACACAAAATACATACATACAAACAGCATTTTATATAATGCTTGATCAAAATAAGGTCAACGTGCTTTACAAAATAGAAAGCAATAATTATTTGGCCATTACCATCACAATACAAAATTAAGTGTTGGTACATAAGATAAGCACTAAAGTTGCTTCCAAAATTGTTCAGAGGTCGGCAACGCGCGTGCCGCAATATTTGCATAAAAGGGGCGGAGAATATGGGTAGCCTCATGCGCGATTACCAATGGGGAGGCCAACCTACTCAAACAAGCAATCAGCATTCACTTCCGTGTTGACGCACGTCACGCTCGGCGCACGGTAAATAACTCTGAACAATTCTGGCAGAGAGTTTAAACTATAGTATAAGAAACAGCTGCACAATCAATTCCCTAAATGTAAAACGAGTGAAGATTTCACTCTCCAAAAGAGTGAAACTCTTGTAAACCACTCCACAATTAGTGGTTTGTACTTAAAGGACGACGGTCCGATTTAAGTATATAAAGTTTTCATCTTGATAGAATGGCCTTCACCCCAAAACCCCATCTGTAAAGTTTCGCGCCGATATTTCAATCCGTTTTGATGTGAGAGCTAAAAACGCGATTTTATAAGCCCCATAGAGTACTGTGTAAAATTGATATTGGTCGACCAAAATAGGTCATATTTTCGCTCATAACATCTAAACCAAACATTATTTAGCCCTAAGATTTCACAGGGTAAATGAGAAAAATAGTAGCTTTCTTCTGATATAAAAGTTTCGACCACTTCCGGTAAAATCTGGGGTCCCTCAATGGCGGATCCAGGATTTGAAAAATGTCAAAATTACCGGGGGGCTGAAAGGCTGTAACTGCTCCAAAATAGTTTAAAATGGGCTGATTTTGCAAGAATTTGCAGAATTACCGGGAGGCGCGCGCCCCCTCCGCCCCCTCCCTGGATCCGCGCCTGTCCCTGGGGACGAGGCTATTAGCGATCGGGCCATGGACCTTTAAAAAGAGCGAATTTCCACTCAAAAAGAGTAAAAATAACTCCAAAAAGAGTGATTGAAACGAAGGACAACACGAAAACGAGTGGAAATCCACTCTTTTTAAGTACAAATTGGATCTTTTTAAGTACAAACCACTCATTTGGAGTGGTTTCAAAGAGTTTCACTCTCTTGACATAGGGCGATTGTTTGTGACCACTTCTTTGTCTAGAGTAGGCTTTTTGAGTATGGATGTCACGGCAGCTTCCCGGAGCTTAGCAGGGAAGACACCACTGCAGATTGACTTTTTAATGATCAGTGTTATTGACTCAGCCAAAGTTTTGCATTGGGATGGTCTCATCAAATATTGTTCCGCTTAAATCATTCATTTTAGTTGGGCCAGGACAAATATCAATGTCCCGTCTGATTCTGTAAACGTTGTCACTGAAAAACCTGGTAAATGAGCTACTTAGCTCAGTAGCATCATTAGCTTAGTAGCAGGATTACAGTTAAGAAGTTGTTAATTTGGGGGTTTAGATATTCAGAGTAGCAAACATGGTTTCGTTGTTTGCTTTTTCTATTATTCCCTGTAATAAACCTCCTTTAAATTAGCACGGTTAACGGTCCCTGCTGATCGTACCGTATATACGCTTTGAGGTTCATGGGAATAAGTAGATTAATAATGATGCCTCAATTTTCCAACACCTCATCAACTGAGCCCTCTAGAATGTCCCAGTAGAGTCCTTGTTCAATGTTCATTATGTTCTTAAGGTGCATACAGTTACAATGAGTGGTGTTGGCCTGGCTGTTATCGTACATTATTGTGATCCTAAGACCAGCCCATGCAGTTCCAGCAACTAAATCCATCTTCAAACTAAATGATCAATCGAGAGTGTGACCCATCTCTCGGATAGGGCCATAGATTATGTTAGTGAACCATTCCCAGCCAAAAATATCGACTCCGAGTAGGGGTATGTATGTTTGAAATCGCCTAACGCCTCTCTTATCGCTTTAGCAGAAGAAAGCGATCCCATTGAACTCAGTGGCTAACCAGCTTTTTTCACAGGGGGTGGGCAAGGGGGGGGGGGGCACATGTAATTTTCAGGGGGGCCAATATATATTTAAAATTTGTAGTATAGTAATTGGCCTATGTAAATCACTATTTATTCAGGGGCACGATCCCAGGGGGGCGGGAGCTGCCCCCTGCCCCCCTCTGGGTAAGCCACTGTTGAGACTTACCCTTGAGACCATTTTCTTCCCTTGAAGGTGGTGGACGATACAAGGGATGAAGTCTAAACTAGTGTTAAATTGATCTACCACACAGCATGCTCCAAAAGAGGTATTGATGCCTTGGGGGTCATAAAGACGTGTATTACTGCCTTGTGGTGTGATATTTGAATGTTTAGGTGATTTTGTGTATTTCCCGATACCAAAATGGTTCATCGAACTTCCCTTGGAAAGTTCAGGAAGGAGTATCCCTCGGGAAGCATCTCAGCAATAACCACGAATCTTTTTAATTGCCAACCAAGTTTCAGGTATCACAACACTGTTCACATCCTTTAAATAATGTTCGCACATAAGGGACGCACATTAGCTTCAAGGGGGGGGGGGGGGGTTGGAAGTTTGGGGTGAGGGCAATTTTTTTTTTCGTTGGCTTTTGGAGGCAAGTTTTTTATTCTTCAAGTCATAGGCTGGTTTTTTTTTGCCACTTGAGGACGTGTTTTCGTAATAAGGTGCGGGTAAAGTTTTTTTTTTTTTAATGGAAAGTGGGGAAAGTTTTTTTTTCTCATATGGTGGGTGAAGGGTGAAGTTTTTTTTAGAAACTTCCAAACCCCCCCCCCCCTTGGAAGGTCAAATGGTGCGTCCCTAAATACACTGGAATGAAGTATTTTACCATTTTATAATTATAGAATGATTTCTTACAGTGGAGTCGTTTATGATATCTAGGGTTAATATCGCCACACTACTTGATTGATCAGTTTCCTCCAAACACATCACATGAACTTAGTCCACATTAACACCTTTGTCGAACAGTGTCTTAGCCTGGAAAGGAAAAGGGTGGCGTGGTGGGGGGGGGTATTCGAACACCATCGGTACGCTTTCCTTCATAATGAATACCGGTCCATACCATCACTGAGCCGCCACCGCTTGAGTCTTTCTCGGTACATGTTGGAAGCAATCCGCTTTACAATTTGGCGGGAAAAGTTCTTCCATAGTGTCCTCTTCACAAACGACGAAGATGGTTCGTTGGTATTTTCCGAGCTCTATGGCACAGGATTAAGACAAGTCGGCGAATCAATTCGTCTGGTAGTCAATCGTGGTCGTCCTGGAGATTTTCGTGGCCTCAAATCACCCACCTCTCGATGATGTCTGCGGATTTTACAGACCGTGATCTCGCGATATCCGATGGACATCAAGCGACTTTGGCTTGTTTTTACGCTTCCCGTTGAGCTGCAAGCACTCTTCGGCGTATTGAACATGCCGTTGGACGAGCATAGCATCAGGGATCCTCTGTGTCAGGTTTTGTTGGAATAGGTAAACAACCAACTCTTGAACAACGTGGGCTCGTTGCACATAGGGCTTGTTGGAGCAGGGGAAGGGAAAGGAAGGAAACCAAGACGTTCTGGCCTTTCTAACTCCCAATGACATTTGTAGTAATTCAAAATATGTATGGATAACTTCCACCTAGGTAAGGGCGGAGGGAACTCTAATTATGTAATCATTCAATATTCTAATATGATTATGAGGCGTCAAAAGAGAAAATGTTGTAAAGATCGAGTTCTGAAAAAAAAAAATTCCAAAAATGTATAGCAACAGGTAGAAGCCTCTTTTTTACGGAGAGAACGGGCATTCTATAGACTGATTTTGAGAAAATTCCATTATGTTTAGCAAATGTTAGAATGTGGCTGGTTAGTGTTGACTGCCGGTCATCCCGTATGATGGGGATCATTTTTGGTTTTTAAAATTCGGACTACGCTGATGTGCTGTTGCGGTCTGGATGGTAAATATGATAGATTAAGCAAAATTGACTAGAATGTTGAATGATAGGGTTACGATCAGATTGTAAACCGTTTGATGGTATGAAGTCACTACTGGCATATGTACTCTTGGCATGTGCGGATCATCCGGTGGGGCGGCGGGCCCCTGTTTAGTAGCCATATCCCAAAATACAACCAGTAAAACTAAATACGTATATAAAGTACAACTCCTTAAATACACATTACAGAAAAACTTATACAAAGAGTGCTGGTAAAAGAATATAAATTAACATATAAAATTAAGTACAAAAAATACTGAAAAAAAACGATCAGAGCTGTGTTCAGCAGGTCGCGTCACGTCTAAATGTCCGGCCCCTTTCCCGGGACTTTGGTCATAAGTAGCCCAGATTGAATTTTCTAATTAATATTCATGAAACGCTGCAGCGGACCTTGAAAATCAGAACTCCATTTTGGCCTAAAAACGAGTCATTTCAAGTTTGATTTGATTGTAGTGGTTCCCTCCTTAAAAAGTAAGCTCACGCACCCCCTGAGACTTTCTAATATTTTTCCTAGATTTTTGGCGAACTTCTTTGGCATTCGTTCAAGAATATATATCTAACCTTTTGCCAAAAATCTGCCCTCAACAACCCCAAGACATGAACCATATGGGCATCTCTACAAACGATCGTGCCAAGTCCAAGATTGGATCAAGTCCGTCTACTTTTGCGCTCGCTCGTATGCAGTACAGTAAAGTCCCACACCGCTGCTAAAAAAATTTTTCACACTGTAGAACGTGGAATTTCATCGGACAGTCGGATGCAAAACCGTTCGATTTTTCGTATAAATTTCACATTTTGGAGCCCTGGAATTATATTTATAATCTGCGATATCAGGGACCTAGTCAACCACCTGTTTTGCAATATGTGTGAAATTGAGAGCAGGACAGGAGAAGACATATGAATAAATTTACTGATTTGTGGACGGCCGTTTTGTGCCGTGACGGCCATGGCGTATAAGCATTTCGTGTGTAATTTGAGCTGTGTGGTGAACTTACGATCTCTTACAAGTGCCGGCGGTAAATTCAAATTAACTCCTGGCATTTGTTAAATTGTACGTTCGCTACTCATATACATCGAGAGAGACCCGCTTTACACAGAAATCGCCATGAAAAGGGCCAATGACTTCCGGAAAAGGTAAAAAAATAAGAAAATAATAGAAAAATACAGATTTCAATGTAATTAGCTGTAATTATGCACAAAGCAGCTATCGATTTTCCCAAGGGTATTAATCATAACTCCCACTGGTCCAGGGAAAGTGTTAAAAAAGGCCCAAATGTATTTGTTTACTTTTTACAATCTCCTTTAGTTGAGCTGTTGACCATGTTGATAGTTAATTGAAATTAAGTGTAGGTCACAATGGCCCAGTGGTTTAAGCTAATTGTTGCACATGTATTCCTGTTTTTGTCGGTCACTATGGCTGCACATGGTCAATTCCCAGAGTGTGTATATTGAGTCTATTCACAATGCACTGGTTTGGGGGAGTTTCATTTCAATGAGGTCATGTGATCCTACAAAAATTATCGATCCTCGCGTGCATCGAACTCGTCATAGATTCTGCTAGAATCATGCGTAATTAGAAAGTGAAATAATTAAAATCAATTAAGCATTTCAGGTCAAAGATAAAAGCAAATAATATGAAGAAGAATGTTTGTGTATGCTTTATGTGTGATATAATAACCTTCTTTGGAATTGTCAATCTTATAGGCAATATATTTATGTGTGTATATTTTATTTTGTGATCATTTCTGGGGCTACGTTTGTATCCGTATGAGTGAAAGATAAATGGCGAGTATGTGTGCGCGCGTCCGAGACTACGAGTGTGTTTGTTCTTGAGTGTGTAACTGATACGTTGGTTGTTTATTTTGTATTGTATATTGAAATGATGGTGTATTTGACCATATACAATTTTCATCTTGACTGGATGACCTTGACACCCAAACCCCATCTTCAATCCGCTTTGATGTGATTGTTAAAAACGTGAATTTTTAAACCCCATATAGTACCATGTAAAATTAATCCACCTAAATGGAGTACATTTTCGTTCATATCATCCAAACTGAACATCTTTTAACCCTAAGATTTCAAAAGGTAAATTGAGAAAAATAGTAGCTTTCTTAAAATAGCAAAATATTGACCACTTCTGGTGAAATCTGAGGTTTTGGGATGAGATATTTAATGCTCGGGCCATGAAGTATTTGTAGCTCGTTGTCTACCATGTATTAACAACAATTTATATATATATATCATAAACGTCAATTATTTTCACGCAATTATCGTTTTCTGATACGTCATTTTGAATGCTAAGACTGCATCAACATAGAGTAGTAGTAATAATTGTCATATATTGCTGTACCAAACTTGTGTGCCTGTTTACCACACATTTAAAGATTCAAATTATTCACACCTTAGATGACCCGTAATGACCTTGAAATGACTTTCAAAGTTTGGCATGATTACATTATACCCTTCTCACCTACCCATGTGCTTTATTTCGTTAACTGAACAAAGCAAATGATAGGAAGTAGGTGCGAATGGTATAATATAATTATGCCAAATTGGTCTTAAATGTTTACTTAACCCACCAGGCTTCATGCCAATTTGGACAAATTTGCCCTTACATGACCCCTGATGACTTCGCAATGACCTTCAAAAACTTTTGCGTCATATTTCATGGCCATACAAATTATGACAGATATACCCTAATATAACCCTGATGACCTCGAATTGACCTTCAAAAACTATTGAATCGAATGTTGACTGCACCATCAAGTTCCATGGGCATGAAGGGATCGACTTCAACTGATTATGGTTAACGTATGCTAATCGGAGATTAACTGCCTCCTCTCCCTTAAAAAAAAACACAGCAGAGCACTCTGGATTTAAATAAACAACAAAGAAACAAAACAAAAACAACAACTACAAAATAAGACAAACAAAACGAACAAAGCAACACAAAATCCCACCCAAAAATGCATAGCATCATTGCTAGAATGAATAGATGATTAGAGGTAACGTAGGCTAACTGATAATTCAATAATAAAAAACTTTCTTGGATTGGAACAAAGACCAATAACCAGATAAACGCGACCTCGCAAATCAAAGCTATTATTCAGAACGCATATGCGATTCACGCAGTGTAACGATCACCACGCGATGACTTTGGCTCCTTGAATTGAAACAGTTGTTTTTCAAGAGGGCTACAGAAAACAATATGCCAATACTAGGCTGCCGATCTGCACTTCTGTAATTCTCTTGGCAGTGGCGGATTTAAGAGTCAGCAGTATCAGCATCTGCTGACAGGCCCCCCTAAAATATTGCTCTCAGGGCCCCTCAGTCGTACTAAAGTGTGACATTACGTCGCTTCGCGACGCTAAAGGGGCCCCCACCTTAAGCTGCTGACAGGGCCGTTTTCCTTAAATCCGCCACTGTCTCTTGGTAATGAATGTAACAATATCTTGAGATCCAAGGTCCCGGGAAATGAGATGATAAACCTATTCCAAATCTTTGTGGGACATTCCATTGCAATAAAAAACAGGGCCATAAAAATCATTTGTGACATCATTTGTGAAAAACTAGTGTTAGCAGTCAGTACCATGAATAGATTCACACCAGTCATCTGGAATTTTCTATTACTCTCTGATAAATCAATGGTACCACAAATGATGTCATCACCAACCCAAATATTGAAAGCTTTCTCTCCCTCCTTGTAGACTTGACGCAAACCACATCAATTCTATTTGCATTTCCTACTACACAAGGCTTCTTACAAAACATATCTTGGCGTGAGCACATGACCAAAGCAGATATATGGCGACATCCCTCCAATTTCATCTTCCATTGCCCAACGCCGTGCACGATTTGCCGGTCACTGTCATCGTGTGATTGATCAAGTAGTCTCAGACGTTACATGTTGGAGGTTACCATGCCCAAACATGGGCCGTCGCCCCTTCAGCTTACTCAGTTGAATAAATCCTGACTCCACCACAAGCAATTACCAATGACTTGTGGTCACGCTAAGAAGAACGTGACCTTTTCCGTGTAGTCAGCAATAATATCTCCTAGAGTGAGACAACCGCTACCTACCCATGAATGTCCAAAAGATCTTGCTGACAGTTTTGCAGAATTTTTACTGGACTTCAGTGCCGCCTTCGATACCACAGACCACAAACAGCTCCTAACCAGTCTAAAACGGTACTAAACGTTAACTAACTATCGCTCGGAACAAACGTGGAGTTCTTTACCAGCTGATATTTTAGATGGAAAATGAATTTTATAAGCTGTTTTAGTGGCAGTGTGTCAATTCCTGTTGTGAAACTTTCCCGACTGACCAAGCTTGAGTCGGTTGAAGAGATTCCAACCCAATTCCATTAATTCTACTATGGTTCCAAATAAATTAAAAAATTGCTAAGGTTAATCATCTTTTGAAAACTGGAAATGCTCATTGTGTTAAAAATTATAGACTAAAATATTTGAACGCATTGTACATAAACGATAGTATAATTTTATTATTCGGCATAATTTACTCAATAATTCTCAATTTGGTTTTCGTTCAAATTGATCTACTTATATAGCACTCTTACATGCCAATAATAAAATCGCCGAAGATCTTGACAATGAGATGCATGTACTTGGTATATTCCTGGACCGCTCAAAGGCTTTCAACACTATTAACCATGATATCCTCTTATCCAAGCTTTTTCATTGTGGTGTTCGAGGATCAGCCTTTGAGTGGTTCAGGAGTTACTTATCTGGTCGTTTTCAGTTCGTATCTGATAATAACTCATTTAATTCAACTATGGAAATTTCCTGTGGTGTGCCACAAGGCTCTATTTTGGGACCTTGTTATTTTTTACATTAATGACATCAAACTTTTTTCTTATTTTAAATATGCTGATGATGCCAATTTACCTGCTTCAGTCAATAATGAATTAATTAATATCTCAAACTGGTTTAAAGCAAACAAATTCTCTCTCAATATTGACAAATCTAATGTTATGATATTTAGAAATAGACATATTAAGCGCTTATAAATACCCAGGGTATTAGTATTGATAATGTTCCAATTAACAAAGTTTCTCACACTATATTTTTAGGAATTATTTATTAATGTCTTACTTGGAACATGCACAACACTTGTGTTTCTAATATTGTGTCAAAATATTCTGGTATTTGTTTTAGATTAAAGCACGCAACATATTTTCCTTGTATATTAGTTTAGTATTACCACATGTATATTATTGTAATATAATATTGGCAGACATAAACAACTGTCATTTAAATTCTATTCATGTTAAACAAAAGAAAATAATTCGTCTATGTAGTAACTCTGCTTATCGTGCTCATATGGCTCCTTTATTGTTTCCACTTGAATACTCTAACTATTCATGATATTCACAACTTTTATTTAAGTATTAAAATAATTTGTTGCCTGAAATTTTTAACGATTACTTTGCAAGGGGAACAGCTTTCCACAGATATGGAACCAGATATTCGAAATTATTTCGACCATTTAATTTCCGTACCGATCTGGCTAGGAATACAATTCGAACCCAGGGTCCCCTTCTATGGAATAGCATCCCCAATGTACACGAGATTCTCTTCCTGTTAATCAATTTAAGGCTTACTTAATTTTTCAGTATGTAATATTTAACATAAACCCCTCTTTATATATAAAGAGGGGTAAATTATGTTTTTCGTGCGCCATTTTTAACGGTAAGTCATTATTGCCCAAAATTTTATGTAATTGCCTAAATATCAATTGCGCATATTTTGGTGAAAAAAAAAATAAATCGGCCATGAGGTTATTATGCTAATTAGCATAATTTATTGGCGCTATTCAAAATTTGTTTTGCCCCTTAAATCGTACTGGAGTAACTTTTTTATATTTTTATTTCAACAATGTAAATGTATGTTCCCCTATTAGTGTTAATTGATTAATTATTATTTTATTTATCATCACTTTATTGATTAAAACAACAAAGGAATAAAACATCGAAATATAGAACAGTGCCCCCCCCCAAAAAAAAGCGGCACGCAAGACAAATTTGAATGAAATGGGTACTTAACACGCAATAAGGAAAAATACAGATAAATATTATAAAACGCACAATGCACACATAAGGAACACATATTCATAAACACGCACACATGCGTGCACATACACACGTTCGCATACGCAAACTACGGAACACACACATACGCCCACATTTGCATCAAAACCAACCAAATCACTCACTCACATAGAACTGACAAACAAACGTACAAATGCGCGCACCTTTATACACACATACACAGTAAAGAGACTTTGATAAAATAGAATGATAAAATGCCTAAATCTCCAAAAAAGGTGGGTTAATCCAAGTCGGCTCATTTGTGCGGGAATATACTGAAAGAAGACAGGCCTATTGCACTGATTAATTTCTTTGAGTCTATTAATATTTGCAGAACTTATCCTCTAGAGCAAATTTCGATGGCAATTATATTTACTTCATAGGCAGAGCTCTCAATATCAGCAACTAAAGGGGCCAAAACCTTTCCTTTTATATGATGTAAATAGTGGATCTTCCAAAACAGTTTGTCCTCACATGTCTTTGTTCTGTCTTGTCTTCACGTTTTTGTTTTGAGTGGTCTATTTTTTGTCTTTTTTCTTGCACTTTACTTCATTAACAGTGTGGCGGCGCCACGGGGGGCAAAGAGGGGCCTTTCCTCCCCTAATTTCCCCCCCCCCCAGTTTTCCCCCCAGCCAAAAGAAAAATGACGGATTTGGGGGAAAATCAGCCGAAATGTGACAAAAATCACCAAATTTTTGGAAAAAAAAAATCAGCGATTTTGGGTCAAAATTGGTTAAAAATCTCCAAAATTTTGATATTTTTTTTTTTTTAATTTCCCCCCCCAAAAAATTCACTTGCCCTCCGTCTGCCACCGCCAGAAAAAGAGGTCTGGCACCGCCACTGTTCATTAAGGTGTAAATTGTACTTTTAATCGTTAAGAGGGTTAAAATCTCGAGCATTTGCTTTGTTTAACTTCCTACCATATTTATATGTCTATTTGCTTGTATTAAGATAATGGTGAAATACACAAAAAATATTTTTGGAAGTCTCTTAGTCATGACCGGTCACTCATGTTTTTCGTCGTAAAACAAAAATTGACTATGCCATGGATTTTAAAGATACTATAAAGAGCTTATATATTTATCTTAATGATAGGCATTTTTCCATTCAGCGATAATGAAAGCGAAGTCGCACAGGTAGAATTAGTATTCTGCCACAGGTTTAAAATTATACATCATGAAATAACTTACCTTAATGGCTTTCTAAGAAGGTTTTTGGTATGAATTTAGTATTCTGCCACAGGTTTAAAATTATACATCATGAAATAACTTACCTTAATGGCTTTCTAAGAAGGTTTTTGGTATGAATTTAGTATTCTGCCACAGGTTTAAAATTATACATCATGAAATAGCGTACCTGACGAGGAGTGCGGCAGCAGAAAGGAGGGAAATATTTTAATCGAACTGCTGATAGGATTGTGCGCTTGGCTGTAACTGCCGGTGTGAAAGTAATCATAGTCCGGCAGGTATCATAGTCCGGGCTCCATAGACGACAACGGAATAAAGCGAGAAACTAATGTTGCGTGAAGAGTCAACTGAATCGATTGCCCTATGTTAACTTGTTCCCGGACTGTGAGCCCGGGGGACTATATCTCCTGCCACACCGGCCTGGTTGAAGCCAAATGATTGTGACGATTTCCTGCCTAACACAGAGTGTGCCACAAAATGATACATTCAGAAAAAAAATATTCAATATAATTCTCGTGTCAATCTTTGCTAAACCTTTGTATCAGTTCAGTTCATTTATTCCACTATTGATCAACATTACACGTGTAAAAATTTAATTAGCGGTGGGGGGGACCAACGCCAGAGCAAAGCTCGAAGTAATTGGCCACCCTTACTATTCTTAATTACAAGACAAAGAACAAACGTGCAGACAGGCCGTAACGAAAACTGTGCAGATTACAGGACAAAACAAAAACATATGAGACAATACAGAGTGCAATAGTTGGCAATGACAAGTTGATTAACTGAATAAGTCATTTGTAAAGGCGCATAAAACAATATAAATGGTACAAGAGCCTAAACCAATGTATATGACAAGATACAATAGATTCATGCAAAAATAGTTTAAGTATACCACGTTGTAATAACAATGAATAAGTAGATACTCGTTTGAACATGATATAAATGATACATCTGGTACAGAATTCAAATATAAATATGTGAATAGGTAGAAGAACTAATTATATCACAGCTGTTTGAGTCTCATTTATTATGACAAAATCAGAATAAAAAAATGGCTACGCAGCCCTGACAACTAGGTTGGATAGTTCATTCATCCAACCACATCCTGTGCAAATTTTAAGAGCTTTCATCTGTGTTAAGGCCCAATTATACCTCTATCAATTCCCGCTTACCCTGTCCCATTTGGGTCCTTAGATCCAGAGATCAATACAATAAATTAAGTGGGAGTCGCCTAATGTAAATTTGACATGTATTTGTAAGATTTCTCTAATTTCCTTTATAATCGTCCAAATTGATCGGGAAAAAATAGGTAGCTAAGAAGGTCTTCTACCCATGGCATTATATCATGTTTTCATCAAAAAGCTTTTTTACCTTTCAAAAATAATTTCCGAATGGTGCATTTTTGACACACTCTAAAATAATAATAGGCGACAGTCCTGTTAACTTTTAAGCATGGCCAAGTTATTATTATTAATTTTTTATTATTAAAACACTGATTCTACACTGATTTCAAGGCTGCACTTCGAGGATGATATCAAAATAATTATGTTGGTATTTCCAATGCCATCCTTGGATCTTCAAAAGAAGGATCTTCAAATTATATCTGATATTTTAGTTTCACTTTGAGAAATAGTAACCGAAACGTTTCTTGTGAAATAGGATAGCACTAAATATTCAAGGAAAGTCACATCGAATTTCCGAGTATCGCCTTTTGGTCATCTTATAATGTGCAAAAGGTTGTGATATTTGAGAACTGAATCATTTCTTCTGTCATCTTTAGGTTGCTAATGGATATTTTCTTTTCAAAAAATGTCACTGGAAAATTATGTCTTATTTCTTTACCTTTCCTGTTGGGAATACCCCGTGCCAAATTCAAAATCTTGTGGTATTTGTCTGCGTATTTTGTGGGGAGAGTAGATCTTCTTCTTATCGTGTCCAAACACAGTGATTCTCAAATATGATCCAGCCAGAGATGGGTACAACGTCTGGCTGCTTCACTGAATCCGCAAGGTCAATTGTTTTTACATTGTTGCTCCAACAGTGGGCAGAACAAGAGATGTCTGTGGTGCTGTTCCACAACCACAGCTAGTGTCTTGATCTGCTTCCAGGTAGCCCCACTTCTGCAAGGAATCTTTAGATCGGCCAGTCCTGGTTCTCAATCTGTTGAGGTATCGCCATTCAGCCCATGAGGATCGAGTCAGCTCCAGGTGGAAGATGCTCACCAGGTTCAATACCAATAGATGTTACTGGTTGAAAGCAAATCTTTTTCCACAATGCGACTCTCTTATACTCCTTAGAGACTGATTCAAGAGGTCGGACTTTGTTTAAGAAACTCTCTCTGGATTTAAGGCGGTTGGCAGACGATCTCAGTTCAGATATAGGGTGCTTCACATTAGATACTTGACAGTTACGCTCTTGCATGCTCGCTACACTACGACGGATGTCTGGTGGAGCAATTCCTGCTAGGATATGTATAAGTTCTCCGTTGATGTTGGATGAAGACATCCTGTGATAAGCCGGCAGGAGGCATTTAATGCTGAATCAAGCTTCTTGGCATGGGTTGATCTTTCCCATACAGAGCAAGCATACTCTGCACATGAGTAGCACAGGGCAAGTGCCGTCGATCTTAGGGTATGTGGGCGAGGACCCCATCTTGTGCCAGTGAGTTTGTTCAAGATATTATTGGGTGAACATACTTTACTCTTCGTCTTCTTGATGTGGGTCTTATAAGAGAGGCATTAAGCTGACGTTTGGTTTCACGGTTGCGTAGATGGAAAGCACACACCTGTGTCTTGGATGGATTTGCACGTAGGTGGTTTTCCTCGTAGTAAGGAGTGAGTTCATCCAAAGCTTTGGAGAGTCTCTCTTCAAAAACTGTGAAGTCTGCATCTTGTGCACTAATTCCAAGATCGTCAGCATAGATAAAACGACAGGTTCCTGCACTCCTAGGTTGTCGTTTGGTTATAGATGTTAAACAGGAGAGGTGCAAGCACGCGCCCTTGTGGTAGACCATTCTTGAGCTTACGCCATCGACTCTTCTTCGCTCCCTAGCTGAACAAAGAACATCCTGTTAGTAGAGTAGATAAATGCGGTATTTAAAATGCGGTATTTTTTATATAGCGCTTTTACGTAAGATCAAAGCGCTTTACATTTATTCGCTGCTACTAGGAAATCATCACAGAAGCATTTTCGTTTCCATATAGCGGCCCGCCTGTTAGGCGCTCAAACCTATCCACTATTCGTGATATTCCCCTAACAGCTCCCCAGATTTCGTTTGGGTCGTCGAGGCAATTGAGATGAAGTATCTTGCCCAGGAACACACAAACAGAGTGGGGCTCGAACTCACGATTTTAACGGTCTAATGATCACGAGTCCTGAGCTCCTCCACTAGACCACACGTGCTCTCGATAATCTCTGGAAAAAACCAAGGGTGTTTTTAATGTAAAATAACTTAATACACGATTTTCAGATAAGTAATATATCCACGGCCTTACCACCACCAGTAATCTTGTGACACCGGCTGACATTGGCTGAGCGGATGAGTTGGGCACTTTAAAGGTGCAACGAGAGATTTTACACAACAGGAGTCCCTAAAAATGTGAAAATGTTGATTATTGCTCTAATGTAAAGCTTTCTATCAAAAATATCCCCATGTGAAATTATTAAGCTGAGAATCATTCCTTTGGTACAAAAAATGTGAAATTTACTATAGGAGCAAAATACTAAATTAAGCATATGCTGTATATTGAAATTAAGCACATTAAAATCTGATCTATATGAAATCACTACATATGACACAATATTTGGATGGCTAAACTTTCTCGTTGCACCTTTAAGGAGGATGGTCATTCATTATAAAATTATTATATACAACTCTGGCATAGAAAGCCGAGGACCGTGAAATTATTCCGATTTTCATCAGATATGGGAGGAATTATTTTATTTCGAAAGGTACCGTACAGGATGTGAAATACAGCTGTACAAGAAGAAACGCAATATTGTATCAAACTTGTGCTGGTATAGCAATAAGGTTCATCTAGTTATACCCTCTTTTTCACACACTGTTTGATCATCTGTAGAATTTACAGATTTCTTATATAAAGCTAGAAATGAAAGCAAATCAGCGAGTACTTAAATAAGTTACTACTCGTGCTGTTATCATTTATAACAAACTCCTTTTAGTTGAGCGGTTGAGAGTTAATTGAAATCAAGTTTTGTTCACAATGGCTAAGTGCCTTAAGCTAATTGTCGCCCTATTCCTATTTTTATCGGTCACTATGGTTACACACGGACAATTCATATCGGGAAACCCATTTTCTGGTTTTAATAACTTGGGAGTTGGAAGCTGTCCCAAAGTCTCACCCATGGAAAACGTAGACATTACCAAGATTTATGGAAAATTGCTAGCGTCGATCCATATCACATTGATCGTCATTGTGCGGAGATAGAGTTCCAAGATGGCAATCCCGGTAAAGATCTTTGTCGATTGTTAATGTCAGTGAAAAGCGTCGCTTACAAAGATGGAGTTGAGAAATTGGAAAGGTACTTCCGCGTGCTACCGAATGAGACACAACAGGCTGTATGGATTAACACTTTTCCGTAAGCTAAACCGTTTTCTTTCCACAAACTAAAATTAACTAGATGATTCTTTTAAATCTATTTTTTAATTGAATGTTTTATTTGCATTTCCGTTATAAGGGTAGAGCCCCCCCTTTGATAGTGCATTTTGATAATTTGATAAAATTCTTTAGAGAATTAACATAGGTTCTGGCAACTTTCAAGATAATGTACTGTTTGGGGATAAAGAACAAATAACAAGTTTGCTATGAATGTCAGAAAAACAATACGATAATATCTGCGAATGGTAATGCTCAAAAGTGGCCGTATTTGCTAAAAAGCAATTTTGTAATTAGAATCGGCAAATCCGATTGTAATTTAACGACGGAGCTGGAACCGCCTAATTTCTGCCCGTCCATGGAGAAATAGTACCACACCTCACAAAAATTGACCTCTAACTTGACTTTTTCTAAACCAACTGAACAACTAATGGTATGAACATAGACACGTACTTGGCGCAATTTCCAGGCTATTTTCATATTGAAGTACTTCCAGCAGCCGTTGAATAATTATTGGGGATCTCCGAAATAAATTAATGTAATTACAAAATTTCTTCTTTAGCGATACATAAACAAGTTCAAATTTACCAGTTCCCAAGGTTAGTTACTAGCCAATTACCATGTAATGCAAAAATCTCAAATTGGGAGCGCCTTCAAAAATACAACTGGTATGCTTTAA
The DNA here is from genome assembly GCA_023653785.1 of Ophioderma brevispina. NCBI lineage: Eukaryota > Metazoa > Echinodermata > Ophiuroidea > Amphilepidida > Ophiodermatidae > Ophioderma > Ophioderma brevispina. Next base: position 50,076 of record JAMKCH010028488.1, on the reverse strand, counting down.
TTGAAAACGAGTAAAGGTCTCTCTATTATATTCACCCCTGTCCCTGCCCTGGGCGATTTCTCCGTGGGCGGTGGATTACAAAACCCCAAATGTGGAGAAAAACAAATTCATAGGATCAATTTCTTTCTTTTCTTAGACACAAATGCGGCCCTTACAACGATGTTAGCAACTGATTACAATGACTATTTGTTGTGGCATGACTGTATACAGTTCCCCAGAGATTTCCCGATCCTCCACGAGCAGCACAACTACATTTTTTCACGCACCGCTGTATGGGAAGAAAAGGACCTGGAGAAAATCTACGAGATGTTTAAATCAAATGGAATAGATGACGCTGCCTTTGTGAGGCATGATCAGGAGAATTGTAACCGGGCCATAGAATAGATTTGTCTTCATCTAATTGATTAATTATTATTATTATGCACTAATTACTAAAGAACATGTATTCATACACTGTTAAAAATGTTCCTAATTTTACCAGACTTTACCTTTTAAATTACGATAAACCCCAATTATTCAATAATCTTCACGCTTTATTACCTATACCTAACATAAAATTACAATTTGGAAACAGAAAATTGTAAATAAACAGTGGCTAAAAATAATACTACACATTTTGAAAAAAAGTAGTATTTATACGCTGACCGTAATTATATTTTCCGTAATATTACGTTCTTTTGTAACTTACTTGTTTTAATGTAAGAATACGAACTATGAAATCGTTTTACGTATAAAATGTGTTAAATAACGTCGTAAGTAACGTCATTAAAAAGAATGCAAAATCTTATTTTCCCAATCATTTTTAAAAATAGTTTTGAAAACTCTTTTCCTCCTTTTTGTAATATACTAAGTTTAATTAGTATAAAAGTAGTACACACATATATATATTTAATTTTAGCAGCTGCTATCAGTAAAGTCATGTAGTTTAGTGGTTAAGGTTCAGGACTTGTAATCTTAAGGCCCTGGTTCGAATCTATGTAAGGTACATGTATTAAGTTTATTCATATGATGATGATTGTAATTGGTGACATTAGAATGTGTACATTACCATATAAAACAAAGTCTATAAACTGGTTTAAATCTTTATTTCTTCACGTTTTGTTTGTTTATTGCCTTTTTTTCTCAAAATTGTTTGCCCGAAATATAACTTTTTTACAACCACGTGGTAACGTAAATACAACGTTTGTATGATGCCACAGTTACGTGAAAATTTGGTCAGATGATTGTAATAACGTTTTAATTCTTAATATTGTTTAAACAAGTCAAAAACCAACAATAACGTTGAAGCTGAGATTTTACGCCGTTATTTTACGTTCCCTGCAATGGTTTCGTATTTTTACGGCTCCAGTTATTTTACGTTCTGCATGTAGTGACTCCCAGCTGCCAGTCAAATGCCTGTTTTTTACAGGTTTATTTTTAACAGTGTATATGTTAAATGCGAACCAAGAGTACCCACATTGTCGTAAAGGTTTGTAAGAAATAGTTTGGAAGTACTAGTCTAGCAGATTTCATGATGTTACCAAATAAAATATTGTCTCACAAGGTGTCTCAAATGATTCGTCTCATCATAAGGGATCGGATAATATGTAATTTGGCAATTTATGATGTTTAATCTTGATTTGTCAAAGGTCGGGAGTCCTAAAATTCGCAAAACCTTCCCACAATGCATCACAAATCTGTAATGCCGATTGCGCTTATTGATGGGCAGGCTATTCATTCACTTTTTTCATATATTATGCAAGTACGATGCGTGCACTCATTATGATATTGCATTTGATATCTTGAAGCACCACTAAGTTTTTTCTTTTAAAATTTTTTTCAGCGCATTGTTCCACACTTATCATTGTCAAGTCTCCGTGCTTGAAGTGGTAAGTTATTCAAATTCGTTATAGCTTGGAGATTTTATTGTTATTTTATTTATTTCTTTTATTAACATTTAGATTGCTTGAAAAAGAAGCTCTAATATTTCGTTCATTTTTCGAATATTTCGAAATTTCTGTCCGTCCATTGGGAAATAGTGCCACATCACTAAAATGACATATAACATGACTTGCCTGAACCCATTGAACAACTAATGGATGAGCATAGACACGTACTTGGCGCAATTTACCGGCTATTTCATTTTGAAGGAGCGTTTCCAGCAGACGTTGAATTATTATCGGAGATATTAAAGTGACAATGGCACATTTTCAGAAAATATGAAATATCTTCAATTTGCTCGCAAATGACAGTCTAGGACATTGTAAGAATAAAGATATTTACACATAACAATAACATACCCAAAACAAATAGGGGTATTAATAAGAGACTAAAGACATCCAGGTAATTTGTAGGCAATTTTTAAGTTTGCTGTAACAAATGTGTCTATACACGAATCCGACGGCGACTATTATCGCCCCTAAACCGTGGGCGTCGCACTCACCATCCACCATGACTGGGGTAACGGCCGCCTGCGTGACTCCTCGCTGAGACTAATACAAAATGCTGTCGTTGGTTGATTTTCCGATTCGCCAGACTACCCATAATCCTTCACGAGTTTGATTTGGCAACTGCAAAAGCGCATGTGAGATGCAACTTTAACCAACTTTTTAAATCCACCTGGAGGGTGTCCACGAAAGATTATGTCACTATTGATGGAAAATACGTTCTATAGAGAGACAGGTTTTGGTTTTTGGGGTTGGACACCCCTAGACGCATAACCCCCCGCATCAGCCGGCGCAAGTTGCTGTAGCCTGCTAAAACTAACAACGGGATCCGTCTTCTCATACAGTCCACGGTAAGGGTATTTTAGCCGGCTGACTATGTTTTCAGTTTTGACTTATGGACCCATCTTTTTTCACATTCATGCAGGGACATTGATATGAATTCTTAAAGAACAATATACAATGTTGATTCTTAAAAAGGATTTTATTTGGGAATAACAGCCATTTTGGAAAAATAAAGATTTGATGACGTCAGGCATTGATTGGTTTTATTATTTGCTCGTGGGACCCATTCAGGTAAAAATGACTTACGTATCCCTACATTGGCAAAAACAACCGATTATCGCCATCTTAACGTGCGGTTTTTTGAACAGTATCGAAAAGGTAAATTTTGTGCTGTTTAGACCTAATAAACGGTGTCTTTGGAAAAAAATACTAGCACTTGGCAAGGGTCTATGTACAGACCCTTGATTTCACTAAGTCGGATTTATATATTCGGTCGCCCCCTAAGAGCAAACTGATATATGATACCACCTGACACGTGACCTGGTACGTCCTGACACGTGACACCAAACTATTCATCTCGTTACCGTTTAAAACTAACAATATCGGCACAGCAGCACGCTTCTGTATCTCTGTTGTCACAGCGTAATCCATCAAGATGTGAGACTATTATGTGGTTCTGTACAGGGAGAGTAGGAACCCGATCTGCCGATTGGGCATTGGGGATGGTAATTTGTGAAACTGCTACATCATTTACTATGGCAGTCTCGCTCCAGTGACATTAAAACATCATCCTTAACCTTTGTTCAAAAGACTAATTATATCATGATAAATTAAGAAAAAATAGGAAGTTCACATCAATAACTCAAAACTCCAGAAACTGCACCTGCAAAAGTAATCTCTCTCAAACATACTACCTCTTGAACATACGCGCCATGGCTACACAGAGCTATGCGCTCTTTAGCCATGCGCACCGATACACTCAATATCAAAACAGCCCTATGATAATTATTATACAACACAAAAAAAAACCCCAAAACCATTGCACTCCTGGTTTTAATGGCATTTAGAATTTTGCTTGCAATCATTTTAGTCAGGCTTTCAATTTTAGCGTAAATGTCGCTGCCGATTTCAAGGCAACCTAGCTTTTTGCCAAGTTGATCGTTGTTACACGATCGTAAACGTGTACACTGTGACATGGTGCATCGTTTTCAGTATATGTTTTGTAACACGCATTAACTAGGTAAAAAGTACGCGACTTTCAGTATATGACCCCGGGCCTGGGGCACATCTGAATGAATCATGGGTGTAAGGCTGGCCTTGGGTCCAACCCAGGGGTATTTTGGTGACAGAGGACTCGAACAAATATGTCTTTGGTGAGAGACACCCGAAATGCCCCAAAATAGTGTTTTTTCGGGTGACAAAATTTGCATAATTTTTTGGAAAAAGATGTGGTCTTTATAGAAAATTTTGCAACATTTTTCCAATATATGGTTATTTGGGCGAAATGTTCAACAACCCCCAAAATAGGGGTCTATAGTGACAGCGCCTCCAAGATGGGAGTGCCCCCCCCACCCCGTATATAGTTTTACGAGCAATATGGTGTATTTGATGGCCCTCATGTCAATCAATTTTCTCAATTTCTTGTCCATAGGCTTAAAATGTGCCAAAATAATAACCTCCTCCTGACCACTCATTTTGGAAATGTATTCGGATATCGGCAATGGGGGGGGGCTAGGCTCCATGGGCTTTAAAGTTTTGTAGACGAAATCAATAGGATGTTTGTTGTTTTTTGACAAAACACAAAGATGTGACGATTGTCATCTGTGATTTTGGTCAGAAATTCTCCAGGAGGTGCTTCATAAGATTTCAAACAGTTTTTTCAAGAAGGACCAATCAATGTCGTCCTCATTGGCAGACAAGCCAGACAATACACAATAGCCAAACATGACCTACATGCTAGAGGGGAATCTAGCTAGAATATGCGACCAATATGCCAAAATTGTCGTTATTCATAGCCTGGTGTGGTTGCGATGGTGTAGTCACTGTGAGCTACTGTGTGTCACCTCTTCATCAGTGATCGCTTCTGTTTCAGTGACCGGTCCTGTTTCATTGACCGCTCCCGTTTACTCAGCTTGCGGGAGCCCACGCGAACCGCAGGCCTCCCCGCTAGTTAACAGCTAGTTAATAGCAGGCAACTCTTTTGTCCTCTTTCTATGTCAATATGGAAAGTCAGGTGGATAGTAGTAAAGTCAAGGGGTGAAACGCATTCAAAACCAGTCGTTCGTGCTGGGCGCTGACATTTTGAATATTGCACGGAATAATTATCAGTTTGGGTGCTTGTATACACACATAATGTCAATTCGATACAAACAATCCGCCAAAATATCAGGTGTTGGATGTTGGGTGCTATTGGGTGGTTAAATTTTGTCCTACCCATGGCCACACAACGAATGAAATGACACATCAGTCGTCTTGATTTAAATAAACCGCCTCAATGAATACATCTTTTCACCTAAACGCGCATTGCATTATGAGAAAAAGAGTATCTGAGCACAATGATCCAGGTACACTATATTACACCTGGCCACCTCTAACACATACATTAATTTGTATCACTACCGATTAGTGGATATGCAAAGCGGCACCCACAGTATGTGGAAGAAGCGGAGGCAGCCATTGCTTTCTATTGTTGGTACTCTATGTTTTCTTTGTGGTCGGCAAAACATGCGAGACGGTGAATTTCTAAAGATTACGTAACGTTTTGCCTCTCTATCTATATAGAACCTCTTTGAGTAAAGTAGTAAAGTATTGACATGTAACCACGGATTAGGGTCAATATATTTATAAAGGAGACTTTAAACTCAGGAACTGGCAACCATACATTACATTGTTATATGCGTTCCCGACATACAGTGCAAAATACCATCGTACTGTAAAAGTCACGTGTTTTGTGCCATGTGACTAAGTCTATCCATAATGAGTCACGCAGCCCCCCTAGACTGGGGGGCATCTTTTGCATTTCTCGTTATACACCGCGTTTACGTGTTACCACAAAGAAGCGATAATTTTGATCAGTTCTGACGGCAAAAATCAACACTATTTCACTGTTATCTATTTGTATATCATCATGGGCGGCTCAGGAAAAAAATTTAAATTTCTTGGCTGCACAAATAGCGATAAAAAGTTACAAAAATGGAAACGAACTGCGTGTGAAATTCACTAGCCAATGACACATGAAGAATGTAAATGTCTGCAGCCGTACCAGATGCATCGGTTCCCAAATGGAAAAACAACCGAATCTGCAAGCTTCAATGAAGTGGAATGATTTCTTATTTCAGTTTGATATTTTAATTAGTGTGCTTTTAAATACGATGTTGTTTTAACAAATTCCATTCTAAACATGGTTTTTAAATGAGTCCACAGTCAACTACATCAATACATGTAGGCCTACAGTAAAAACAAAAACAATCATCGTATCCAGTCAGTCGAAATACAACCTGTATCGCCGTCATTTTCAGTGTAATGCTAGTCCAGGCGATAGCACATTCCATGCCACAAACGAGATGATTTGTTCAGATCTCCTGAAATCGATCACATGGGCACGGAAGCGTCCTTTCTATAACATCAACAACCCGCCCTCGGAAGATGTCAAGTTTTTCAGCAATACGATGGGTCTTTGGGAACTATTCAATTTTTCACATACACGGAATATATCAACATTCTGTGGTACTTTATTTGTGTCTGGATGTTTGAATTTACGAAAAATTATTTTTTCTCACGCGGCTGTTATTACCAATTTTTAACACGTTATTCTAACCATAAGCAGTTCATTTCTTAGTCACGCAAAGTGGGCGAGAGTAACCTTAAAATTTTTACAACAACAGTAAGACCATTGCCTGGAATTCCAGTTTATAGGCCAGCCCTGACATCATCCTTCCTAAAATCTGGAATAAACGGTGATGTGAAAATTTTAAAAATGGCGCGAAAAAAGGTAGGTTGTAAATTAGATTTCGGTCGTTAAGCTCGTAGAAGGCAAACTATGCGGCGGTGGGGACTGTCTGTTTGGTGGCCGGGATGCCACCCAGTAATGGCGGCGACGTAGAGGGTGTCCTTTCGAGGCTGCCCCGTCGGATTCGTCTATTACATGACTATCATAGAATCGTATCATTGATATTAAAACAGAGGTCACAGACCGGTTTCAAAAAAAAACAAACAAACCACCCCCACCACCAAAGGTGCATGCTTAATGTGAGAATCAAACCATTTGCGTGTGTTTCTTGTGTTACCACCAATTCCGTGTCGTCTGCTGAATTTACTCATAAGCTCTGCTGATTTGAGCTGAATCATTTCAGGGTGACGGCTCTAATGTATATTAAAAAGCTTTACAACCATGCAAAAATATTTACTTTGAAAAATCTAGATGGCGCAGTATTTTCAAATGTGCCAGTTGTCTCTTGAGATTCTAATTACAAATTCTTTGTTTTGCACACATAGACAGTTAAGTGTCGTAAGCCGGGGATGGGGGGGGGGTACAGCCCCGTAGACAACCCATCTACGATAGGGGGTTCGATTTGATTCAGTGAGCAAATGTCGCCGAGCGAGCGTCGCAGGGGGAGTTAGAGATGTACCTCAGAAAATCTGGGAAATTTTGTAAAATGAAAAGCCAAATAGAGGTATTTGGTTCACCATTTTCAAATGAACCCTAACTATTTTTGACTATAGGTTTTGTTTCTAGCCACGTGAGCATCGCAGGGGGAGTCTGATTGGGATGTGCCCCCTTAGAAAATCTGGGAAATTTGTAAAATGAAAAGCCAAATGGATGCATTTGGTCACCATTTTAAAAAATTAGTTTTGACTAGTTTTCGTTTCTAGGCGCTCGAGCGTCGCAAGGGAGTCTGGGGGGGATGTGCCCCCTCCGAAAAACTTGGAAATTTTGTAAAATGAAAAGCCAAATGGAGGCATTTGGTGCACCATTTTAAAATTAACCCTAACTATTTTTTATTAGTTTTGTTTCTAGCCGCGTGACCATCGCAGGGGGAGTCTGAGAGGGATGTGCCCCCTCCGAAAATCTGGTAAATTTTGTAAAATGAAAAGCCAAATGGAGGCATTTGACTAGGTTTTGTTTCTAGCCGCGTGACCATCGCAGGGAGTCTGAGGGGGATGTGCCCCCGTCAGAAAATCTGGGAAATTTTGTAAAATGAAAAGCCAAATAGAGGCATTTGGTGCACCCATTTCAAGTAACCACTTAAACTAGTTTTGACTAGGTTTCGTTTATTGATCTAATGAGATTTTTATGTGCGGAAGATCGAGAAGGGAGACGGGAGGATGGTACTGGTGGGGGAACAGGAGGAAAGCTTGTGTGCGAAGTGGAGTTGTGAAGGAGTTCAATACCTTGGGGTAAGGTAGTGGGGTGTGGTGGATGCGAGGTGGCGTGGACAGCTAGAGTGAGGTATGGCTGGGTGAAAGGTTTGGTAAGTGGGGGGGGGAGTGTTGCAAGGGGAAAGATAGGATGAAAGGTATGGTGTATTAGAGTTGTCAGTGATGCTGTATGGGAAGCGAGACGTGGTGTCTGAGCGAAAATGATAGATGGGGATTCTGAGGAGGGACAGAGAGGAGAGAGAGAGAGAGAGAGAGAGCGCAGTGATCGAGAGCGTAGTGTGGGGTGAAGTGATGGATGAGAAGACTGGGGGACGCTGATTCAGATGCTGGGTTTGGAGAGGTGTGATGGACCAGTTGGCGACGCGAAGGTGAATAGTGTACGGTGGTATGGGCATGGGTTTGAGGAAGGGATGACGAGCATGCCTTAAGAAGGGCATTTGAGTTCGAGGTGGGAGGTCGAAGAGGAGGGGGCGCAGGACGTCCAAAGAAGAAATAGAAGAAGCAAGTGGAGGAGGAGAGTTGGAGTGCATTTCAATCGGGCGAAGTGGAAGGAAGGAATAAGGGCGGTTGCTGCCGCAGTGTGAGGTGAATCAGGCCACCCCGTTTACGGGACAAATCCCGGATTTCGATACAGTAAGTGTAATGATTAATCCAATGATTGGACGAAAGTTTATATCGACTGAGGCAAATTAGTAACACCACAGTGCAGTGTCGTCATGTGGGAGGAGAAATTAAAAAAAATGTGTTGTGGGGGGATAATAGGACGGGAGAGGAAAAGAGTTCTAAATTCGCGGATGTTGCTGATAGCACAGATTGAATCAGGGCCCGTACGCAGGAGGTGGGGTGCGGGTGGTGCGGCCTGGCTCACCCCCCAAAAAAATTCCAAAAAGGGGAAAAAGGTCTCCCACTTTTTATGAATTTTTGTACAAAGGTCCAAAATTTAGAGAAATATTGACAAGAAAGTCCACTGTTTTGTGGTGAAATGTGAAATTGTCAATTAGTCCAAAATAGCGACCATTTTTAGGGGGGTTAGGTCATTTTTTCCAAAAAGTCCACTTTTTCGAAAAAAGGTCCCCTTTTTCGAAGTCCCGCACCCCCCCCCCAAATAAATCCTGCGTACGGCCCTGGATGGAATTGTCTCTACTGATAATAAAGTTGGGGTGTGCGTCGTTGTTTCTTTGTTTTCGTTCTTGTTTTGTTGTCTTGCCAGTCTTTTTGTTGTTGAAATTTGGGGCGTCGGATGTTCGAACCCCTCGAACCCCCCTGGCTACGGGCCTGGGGTATAAGTATATTTTAAAAAATCGTGCAAGCATTAGCCCTCAGAAGACAGTCAAGAACTATTTAAAAACCAAAAATTTTCTGCGGTGCCCCACCCTTTTTCAAAATCCTTACTACACCACTAGACAAGTTCACGGCTTTACCAATCACAGGTCAAGTTTACTAGCCAATTACCAATGGCAACTGTGCAAAATCTTAAAAATATTGGAAAAAATGGATACGCCCATAGGGAAAAGGTGCTAGTATGCTTTGAGTGTGATAGATAAGGCTGCCTGGTCATACACACAAATGACGAAAGCATAGAAAACTAAACTCCGTTGAATACCGAAAAACTATACAAATCGTAAATACTATCCTGTGCGATTTTTAAACGCTTCATAAGCCGTTAGGAGTCAGTCGGGATTTTTCAAAGGCCAAGTGGGAATGGTTTACTTTCGGTTCAGGTAGACTACCGAAAGTACTACTCTGTTTACTCAGGGCTCCATTGTATGGCCGAAGGTTTCATAATGTATACTCACCCGTCGGTTACATCCATTAGGATCATGATGTTACTTTCATCATCACTTCACTCGTATGCTGCGATACTGGCAGGCTTTTTCTGTGAGTTTTTTAATAATAATTCCAGAATAATTCCATGTGATTATGAGCATGCTTTCAAAACTTTCAAACTGTCATCTTTCATATAAACACATGGATGTCAAATACATTTGCCGATGAAATCACCAAATACAGAATTTATTGTCTTTGTCACGCTCTATGTTTTTGAAAAATCCTAGCCTCTAAATAATACCAAGGGTGGTCAATTTCTCGCGAGCCTTGCTTTCATTTGATTACCCGTCTCATCTATACTTTTGTTCCTTATGAATATAATATCTGCCTACGTATGGTAAATAACTAATCTGACCCCCACCCCCCCCCCGCCCACCACCCCCAAAAAAATACATCTGGTGACACCTCTGTTCTTGCATCTGTTTGTAAAGAACCTTGGGGTTATGGGTTACGGGTTGTAAGAGTTTAAATTACCATATTCGTAATTATGGCGTATACTTAGGTTTAATTAATTCACTTTTGATGTTTTGGCAACCATGCTGTCGATCTTTGGTCTTGTCCAGCATTGATTATGCCAATTCATTACTATTGGTGCCACTGAAATATATCTCAAAAGGCTCCCGTGTTTCATATAAAGCTGAGAGGTTGGTGTTCGCATGTTGGTCGTGACCAGGCTCGTCAAAACTTTTGGTCACTCTTCATTGGTTATGAAGTCTCTTCACAGACAGGCTATCCAATCCATACCTTAATTACTGATGGTCTTAATTTGTAATTGTTGTTGGATTAGTAAATTCCGTGATACAAGACGAAGACTACTGTCTTACATTCTAATTATCACAGGGTTTATCTGGCCTTCCATTTTCTGATTTACCTTTTAAAAATAGTTATTTTCTCATTTTATTTGAGAAAAGATTTCTCACAGGAAAAGTATTTTGTTTACTATAAGAGAGAAAGGGGAATACCCCTAGTGTTTTTGCCTAAGTGCACCTTTGTCGATTGCACATAGGGGAAGTGGGGGAATTTCCCCAAGAATGCTAAACTTAGTAACTGACCTCTCTTGTTTATTGCTTTAAAAGATCAAAAACTTGCAAGGATCTGGGAGATTCCCCCACAAAGTTATATATATGAAGTGATGTAATTTAGATTGTGAACTCCTGATTGATGGTGCAAGGTCATGTTTATGCATGAGAAAAATGTAATGATTATTGTTAGAAAGGGGAAATCTATCTGTGAGTAGTTAAATACTATCACTGGAAGGACTCGCTGCCAGCAGTGATAATCAGGAGTTAAGTCTCGCCGACAGCAGTTGCAATCAGCCATACAGTATATGGATAGCTAGTTTTATTCTACAATTAATGGTAGATTTTATGGCTTTCACACATAGTGCCAGTATATATTAATTCCATGTGAGCAGAGTTGCATTATGTAATTATATTCTACTGTCGTCTTTGAAGCCGAAAGTGCCGGGAATCAAAATAGGATTCCAAATAAATTGTGGACAGATAGAAATCGTGGTGATTATCTTGACTGATATACTGTGGATTTATTATCGTCGGGGGACTTCATTTAACCTTGTCGTCTTGAACTGCCTGGACAAGATACCTTCAGACTGAGAAGATTCCCTGGAATATAATACCTGAGGAATTTGTATGACCCTGTGCGCTGTCATTTTGAGGTCTTCGCTGTGAGGAATATTCATCGTTGAACTCCAACGCTTCTTGTGGAGATTAATGGGACATCTGTTGACCATAAGTAATACATGTTATCTTAAATATTGAGTGTGTGTGATTTTATGTAAAGTTGTTTTGACATTACCAAATTTCTTGAAACCAATTACAAATCATTTTAAATCTGTTAATTATATATAATTAGCTATTTGTGCCCAAAAAGGCTCATTTATTTGTGTTTGAAAGGATTCTGACCTTAGACGCCACGGAGACGTCATAACAACAGCTTGTTATCCCTAGTACCAAACATAGATTTGGCGACCGTCATTTAATGTAATTGTCCAGGGCGGTGGAATAAGCTTCCTGTTAATACTAGAGAGGCACCTTCCACCGTTGTCTTTAAACGGCTCCTGGAAAACAGTCAGAAGTAGTTCTGATGTTAGAAATGTGTTGTTACACGTGGATTGGATAGTTTTCTTTTAAATTATTAATTTCGAATTTAGCTGTGTACATGTAGAGCGCCATATTAAATGCATTTTATTGACATTAAAAGTTACGCAATAGGCCCTTTCCGGAGTTATCACATACATGCGGCCAGTTTGGAAATTTAGAAAGGTCAGGTGGGAATGATTTTATACTCCCGATGCACAGGCCATGCGCGTGTACAATTTGAATGCCACCCCTTCATGGGGATTGCTTGGCTGCAAATGTACAGCTGCTATTTCACCGTGATGTAAAACACACCAGAGAAAAAACGGGAATTGTTATGTTTACTTTGAAGTTACTGCATGCAGTATTCAATCAATATGAATGCAAATGTTATTGGCATGATATAATGGCAAATGATTAAAATATCACTTGTGATGGATAAAGAACAATCAAGCTTGTGCTGTGTGATAGGGGATATATAGTCCCTCAGGGGCAGTCGATTAAAGGCTGACTCAAGAGGTTTTTTTAAATATGATTTTTTGTGTATTTATTGAAAATAGTCAACTAGAACTAAAGATAGTCACCTAAAATGCCCAATTCCAAAGTTTGAGATGTATCGGATCTTTGGTTTCCACGCAGTAAACATTTTTGTGTAGTATACAGTTCATAGGATACTGTGTATAACTAATATTCCGGATCCGGAAATTTATAACAAAGTTGCGATTTTCTATATAAAGCTTCGATTTAAGCTTAGCTATTTCACACAGTGTTTAGTATATGGACAAGCATTATGTACATGCAAAAACACGATTTGTTTGAAAATTGAGGGCGCCCTCAAATTGAGGGCGTTTAAATCAACAATTTAAGTCAGTTTTCACACAGGAAAACCTGGTTAAGGGAGGGGTATGGGGTCTGAAGCAGTGAACTTTGAAGTGATTTTTCTTAATTTTCCTAAATAGTGGTATATACATGTTACACATCATATTGTAGCCCTTGTCACAAAGTTTTAAAATTCATGTCAATTTTTGCTCTGGTTGCCATGGTAACCACGTAAGGCCTCTGATTGGCTAAACACTAGAACGAACGTAACTAAATAACTAAACAAGCTACTGGGACGAAACTTGGGTGGCATGTGCAGGGGATAAATACGCAGTGAACCATGAAGCCGGATTTTTGATACCGTTGCCATGGCAACCGGCAATCGACCAATCACATAATTTCATGGTGTAATTTGAATTTGGAACACAATTTTGAAAATCGAGCTTCATGGTTCACTCGGCCTATATGTGCTGAATATGTGTGCCAAATTTCATGTGCATAGCATGTAGGGTTCTCTAGTTACGTTCGTTTTCGTTTTGGTTGTTTGCGTATTTTAACGAAACGAGTTATAGACCTCGAAACATTTAGACAAAATTGAGGGCGCTTTTGATGTGAAATATGGAATTTTTCTTTTAAATTTCATTTTATACTGAATTATCATAATTATTAATGAAAGAATGATCGAAATCGGTGCATCCATTGATCTGTAATTAATTTTTAAAATAATTTTCTTAAATATCGCAGGGTGAGAAAACAATAAAATACATAAAAAATCACTTACCCAGTACATTTAATTACTTTAAATTTTGGACAAAACAATATGAGTATTAATTAACTTTGACTTAGCCAAAATAAATGCGTTAAATGGCGTATAAATAATATCTTTTAAAATATCTTAAATATAACCATTTAAATTTTTCACACGATAAAGTATAGGAGACTATACGTTTTTGGCAAATTTCGAGTACACTGCTTCACTTTGATCAGCCATATCTCGGGAACCGAATGTCCGATTGCGATCGAATAAAAGCATTTTGTAGATTACAATCTACACAATTACGCCATTGCATTATCTCATTTTCGTCAATGGAACAATTTTTTACCAAAGTCAGACCCCATACCCCCCCTTAACATGCCTAAAATGCCACAATCCATATTTCCAGACATGCCACATTTTCACATAACTGCCAATGGTATTGAAAAGCTACTGACGGACTTAGACCCTATCAAAGCCAAAGGACCTGACAGCGTCTCAGCACGCATCCTTAAGATGGGGGGGCTAAAGAAATCGCCCTGGCGACCATCTTTCGGAGTTCTCTTAAGACCGGTGAACTACCAGAGGATTGGAGATGCGCCAATTTCTCTCCAAACTTCAAAAAGGGAGATCGCACGAAGCCTAGCAACTTTAGACCTGTGTCGTTGACATCTATATGTTGCAAGGTGATGGAGCATGTAGTTCATTCGAACATCATGCATCATCTATATATATAGACACTTTTGATATTTTGACCGACCAACAACACGGCTTTCGCCGTAATCGATCGTGCAATTCCCAAATTAATGACAACTAATGACTTTGCCAGTGCCTTCGACAAGCGGCAACGGACAGGCGTAATCATAATGGACTTCAGCAAGGCTTTTGATGTAGTACCTCATCAAAGGCTCTTGCTGAACTTGGACCATTAAGGTATGCGAGGACCGACCCTTACTTAGATTTCGAACTTCCTAATGCATAGAAAGCAGAGGGGTGTTGTGGGTGGTGAGCATTCGGAATGGGAACTTGTCAAATCTGGCTTTCCGCAAGGCACGGTACTCGGCCCACTTCTATTTTTATTATACATTAATGACCTCCCAGACCAGCTCACCTCCACCGTACGCTTGTTTTGCAGATGACTTTGTCATATACAGAACCATCTGCAATGACCGTGACGCTGACCGTATTCAGACGAAATTTTGGGACAGACTAAGTAGCTGGCATCGCAAGTGGCAGGTGGCATTTAATACTGACAAAATGCTTCACTTTAAAGATTACCAACTCAAAACTCCACTACAACACAAATATACAATACACTTAATGATCAGGTTCTCCAGGAAACCACTTCCTACTCATATTTAGGTGTTAGTATCTCTGCTAATATGAAATGGAATAACCATATTAATTGTATCTCAGCTAAAGGTAATAGAAAACTTGGTTTCATCAAAAGAAACCTTAAGGGTTGTACAAAAGATATCAAACAAATGGCATATTTCACTTTAGTTAGACCTTCACTTGAGTACTGCAGTGTAGTATGGGACCCTTACACATCCCAGCTCATCACAAAGCTGGAAGGAGTACAGCGTCGTGCTGCTCGCTTGTATTAAATAATTACTACCAGCTGAGCAGTGTGTCGAAGATGCTGCAGGACCTAGAATGGCAAACTCTTATCACCAGGAGAAAGATCAATCAGGCTTGCTGTTTTCCAGAAAGCCTGCCAGGGTGACCTTGTCATCCCGGTCAAAAACCTGCTGCACCCGGTACAACGCCCCACTCACAAAACCCATAGTCATTCTTTTATTAACATCCGTGCATCCATAGACACCTATAAGCACGCCTTTATTCCACGAACAGTCACCGAGTGGAACTTACTACCACAATCACTTGTTTCTATCAGCGATCCTAAAGTCTTCAAAGAGCAACTAAAGCAAGACTTCAAGTAATCACCATCTATAGCACACACATCATCCCTGTTCACTTACTAGGGGTTTTGAATTTCTAACAAAGCAGAAGCAGAACTCTGAAAGGGTTTATTAGAGTTTTAAAAAAAATCGAATAGAATAAAAAGTAATTTCCTTTAAACAATTCGTGTATTTTCGGCATTTCAAGTCCGTTGAAATTTCTTGCTCTCATTTGTGTGTGGATGAACAGTCAAGCCTGAAATCTGAGTACACATTTAAAGCAATACCAACACATTTTTTTTCTGAAGAGCGCATCCAACCCCCCCAAATATTTTTTTTTCAAAGTTGCGCAACACTGCACGAAATTGTCAAATCTTTCCGCGTTGGGAAATGTTGCAGAAACGTGGAATAACAGAAATTTCACTCATGTTATACAAGACCCCTTTGTTTCCTGAACCAGTCAAGTGAATCCATCAACATTTTAAAAGGCTGTAGGATAAAGCCACAGACCCATAGTAAATCATACAGAGTGTTCCGAGGTTTCTGAGTTACTTTTTACTTTACCGCACCAACCCCCTGACCAATGCAATCTTCTGCATAGCTTCTTTCCAGATTTGGATCATCTGCTTGCTTCTGTTGGTGTAAGTCCGGTTTTTTTATTACAATTTAAAGGTGGGTGATCAGATCGAAAACCTCGTCCCTCCACTTTACTCTATTCAAATAATATTTTGTCACTAACCCAGTGAAATTTATAGGAAATGTTTCATTTTGATGGTATGTGGTCGACCACATTAATTATCACAATCGTGGTCGTCCTGGAGATTTTCGTGACTTCAAATGACCCACCTCTCGATGATATTTGAGGATTTTACAGACAGTACTCTGCGATATCCCGAGGAAATCAGCGACTTTGGCTTGTTTGTAGTGTACCCTTCCCGTCGGAGTGGAAACAATCTTCGGCGTATTGACAAAGTCGTTGGACGAGGCATAATCTAGGGAACCTCTGTGTCGGTGTTTGTGTGTAAAGGTAAACAACCACCGTGAAAAACGTGGCCTCGTTGCAGACAGGCTTGGAGCAGAGAAAAGGAACAAACAAACAGACCCGTTGGCCCTTTTATAGCGCTCCCAAACAAAAAGGCATTGTTATGTAATCAAAATATATGCAGTGGATTCACTTCCCTGGGTAGTGCGGACTCAGGTATGTAATCATTCACCTACTCCAAATGCTTACTGAGGCGTTCAAATAGAAATATGGTTTAAGATTGCGGTGAAAAAAAAAATTATGAGCACAGTGTATTTGTAATACCATAGCACTGTTTAAATTGACAAAATCTCCGAACAGAAGATAACATGTACACTCCTAAACATTTTCGTTCATTAGTCCTATCTCGCTGTTATGACAGGATAAACTTAAGTCTATTTCGTAAAGTGAGTATAAAACATTTACTTAAAAAGTAATGGAAATAATAACAGTATGTAATAGCATGTTAATAAGCAAGTAACATAAAGTATGTAAGCGTAGGCTTTACGCAGTGGTTCCTGATCATTACACACAAATGGAAGCGCATTCCCTATTCCAATGATTCAAAAAAAAATTGTTAGACTTTCCAGATCTTTTCTCCACACAGCGGTGGCGTGATAAACAGTAGATGTGCTGCTCATAGAAGACCGGGTTATCTCTAGGGAACTGTAACACCTCGAGGCCCATATCCGCTATAGTCATTGTAATCAGTTCCTAGAAAGGGTTGATGGAAGCCAACGTTTTCTGAGAAGAAGAAAATGAAATATGACTTCCTTGATTATTTCAATGTTAACATTTTAAACATATTCTGACCCCACGGCGCCCGAGAAATGGCCCTGGTTGAGGATGGATGCAAAATATCTGACATTTTTAGAGTCCTTGCAAAGAACACCCACTTAATTAAAAATAAGTCAAAAGTTTGATAAAAGAAAAAATCCCCGGAAATTCTCCCTCTTTTTCCTCCACCACTATACAAATTATAGACAAAAGTCCAGCTTAGAACATTATGACACACCGGCAGCCGGAAATGACTGGTTCTGGGTAGATACAAAAAATTAATACTGACTTTTTAGAAAGAGTCTTTGCAAAGAAAACCCCTCGTTGTAATTAAAATTATGCAAAAGTGTAAAAGAAACAATCCCCTGGACATTTTCCCTTCTCTCTTCCTCCACACTATACAAATATACAAAAAGTCCGTTTATACACATTATGACACCCACGGCCAGCCGAGAAACTGACCCTGCTTCTAGGATAGATACAAAACTTAATATCTGACATTTTTTAGAGGCCTTGCAAAGAACCCCCCTTATACTTAAATAAGTCAAAGTAGTAAAAGGGAAACAATCCCCGAATTTTCCCCTTTCTTCCGCACACTAGACAAATAACCAAGTACCGTTATAACATTAATGCACCCCACGGCACCGAGAATGACCCTGGTTCTAGAGTGTGATACAAAAATTAAATCCTGACATTTATAGAAAGAGTCCTTCCAAGGAAACCCCTCGCCTTGTAATGAAAATGGCAAAAGTGTAAAAGAAACAATCCCCGAAATTTCTTTTTCTCCTCCATACTAATAAAGGTAAATAGACAAACGTTAGTTTCTAACTGGGAATAAAAACACTTAAAGAACACTGGCACAGTTTTGAAAATAGTGCACCCTCAAAGATTTATATTTTCAAATCGATATTTTTGCATGCTTGTAAGGCTTTTATATACAAAGAGCCCTCATCGAAATGCATTAAGACCAAATTTAACGCAGCCGGCGACGTTAAATTCATGCAGACAACGGAACTGGCGTTAAACACAAGAACCGCACGCCCATATGCACGTTTCCCACGCTATGCACGTTGTTTGATCGGTCTATACCTTTGTGATTTTAATACCAGTGAGTACGGTCATATATTCATGTAATAAACCCATTTGTTGATTAAATTTATGGAAAAACTAAAAGTTGGCCTACAATTACCTGGATATCTTTATCCTCTTATGAATGTCCCTCTCTGTTTTTGGGGTATGATTATTTTTTTGTAAATACTATCTCTGTTTTCATGGCCTAAATATCATTTGTGAAGAGCAAATTTACTAAATTTCATATTTGGTGAAAATTGCCAGTAGCCGCTTTAAAGCAATGATGTTTAAATTTGTTAAGCATCCTATGGCGAAAATGCAAATATAACAGCTGAGCACGATAATAGTAATACTATCAAATAAAGCTAAACGTTTTTTTGAATGTAGTCTAGGGGGGCTGCGTGACTAATTATGTCTAGACTTATTCACATTGCACAAACACGTCAATTTGCAGTACGATGTATTTTGCCCTGTATGTCGGGAACGCATAACAATGTAATGGATGGTTGCCAGTTCCTTCGACTTTGAAGTCTCTTTTATAAATATATTGCCAGGAATCCGTGTTACATAACATGTCATATTTACTTACACGCTCTTACAAAGATTTATCTACTATTGAAACAGAAATTCCACCTGACTTTCCCATATGACATAAATTGAAACACTGAGGACAAACGAGGTGCCTGCTATTATGTTAAATAGCGGGGAGGCCCGCGAGTTAGCGTGGGGCCTCACGTAGCGGAGTAAACGGTGGAGCGATCACTGAAATAGGACCGGTTCACTGAAACAGAAGCGATCATTGAAAGAGGTGCCAAACAGGTGACTACACCCATCGCAACCACAACAGGCTATGATAACGACCAATTTTGGCATATTGGTCGCATATTCTAGCTAGATCCCCTCTGTATGTGAGTCATGTTTGGCTATTGTTTATTGCCTGCCCAATGAGGACGACATTGATTGATCCATTCTTGAAAAAACTGTTGAAACTTATGAAGTACCTTCATGAAGAAATTCTGACCAAATCACAGATGACAATCTTCACTCTCGTGTTTTGTCAAAAACAACAACATGATATTGAGTTCTCGTCTACAAAACTTTAAGCCCATGGAGCCCACCCCCCTGCCGATAGCCGAATAATGTTAACTTGGTGTTCAGGAGGTTTATTGACAAAGGGCACATTTAAGACTAGGTTAAAGAAAATTGATTGACATGAGGCATCAAATGCACCATATTGCTGGTAATAACTAATATACGGGGGGGGGGGGGGCACTCCCATCGTGGAGGGAATTAGTGTAGGGCTGGTAAGACCCCAATTTTTCAGCATCGCTGTCACCCAAAAGACCCCATATATTTGAAAAGCACCTATAGACCCCTTTTTTTGGGGGGGGGATTATGTGAACATTATCACCCAAATTACCCCTATTTTTTGAGGTAACATTTTGCAAAATTTTCTATAAAGACCAAATTTTTTTGCAAAAAGTATGCAAAATTTGTCACCCGAAAAAAAAAAAACTATTTTGGGGTATTTTGGGTGGGTTGTCTCTCACCCAAAATACCCCTATTTGTTCGAATCCTCGTCACTCGTATGCCCCTGGGTTTGGACGCGCCAGCCTTACACACATATCTATTTCTAGTGCCCCCAGGCTCGGGTTATACTGAACGTCGCGTAATTTTCCCCTAGTATAATTGGCGTTTACTGTTACAACACAATACTACATGAACGATGCACCACCATGTCACAGTGTACACGATTACAATCGTGTAACAACGATTGAACTTGGCAACAGCTAGGTTGCTTGAAATCGGCAGCGACATTACGTTTAAACATTGAAAGCCTACAAAATGATTGCAAGCAAAATCTAAATGGCCATAAAACTAGGGGTGTCCACCTCCAAACACAACTGTCATCTCTATAGAACGTGTTTCTACATCAAATTGTGACATAATCTTTCGTGGACACCCTCCAAAATTTTTGTAAAAAATGGTTAAAGTTGCATCAAATTTCGCACTTTTGCATTGCGATGATCAAACTCGTGAGGGATTATGGGTAGTCTGGCAAGTCAAAAATAATCACCTACAAACGCATTTTGTAATTTAGTCTCCCTGTGAGTCACGCATGCGGCGTAAATTGGTAGTCATTAATAGCAACAAGCACCATCTATTAAGAAATAAGGTTGATTTCAGTATCCTTTATGGGCGGAATACTGTGTCCGAGGTCGGAAACAATAAATAATGGACGAGGCGCAGCCGAGTCCATTATTTTATTTTTTTCCGGCCGAGGATACATTATGATCCCATAAATAATACTGCAAACCCTTTATTTCTATTCTATTACCGAAAACAGCGTGATATAATGAGAAAATACATTGGCGACCCATTATTGCAGAATAATGGGCAGTAAACTGACCAATCAGAATGCTGCACTTTTAATAATGGGCAGCAGAGGTAATAGAATGATGCTTTGAGGTAATGTGATAAAATCTTAGGTAGTAATACATGAAATAAACTGTCATGTAAGTGCAACAAAGTCGTATCTACATTTTCCTGATTTTATAGGAGAAGCATTTTTGTGTTTCATTCTTTTGTAACTTTGGAATGAATATAATTATTACACACGATGAAAATGAACGTTTTCAAATATATTATGAATATTTTATTTTCCACGTGAGTCGACTAATTAAGAAGTAATTAGCAAATTAAAGTGGCGTAACTACCCCCGTGATTTCCCGTGTCTTGCAACAGAGTCTACCAGTTACGACTTTGTTGCACAGAACAGACCTTCAATTTTGAGTGCAACAAAGTCGTATCTGCACCTAATTAGGCCTAATTAGCCTAATAACTCTGCAACAAATGGAGCCTTATACCTGAAACATATGTTAAATTAAGCGTATCCATTGACTTTTGTAGACTAATTAAGTACCGAGCGTAATATTGAGTGGAAGGTCGGAACTAATTTTTTTATATGTTTTGAGGTTTTTGTGCCAAAATTAGCATAAATTTGGTAAAGTATGAAAATGCACTCTTGACAAAAAATGGGACATTTTTTATTTACACAGCTTTATAAAAACCATCGCTTTACAAAAAAAATAAATGGCATATCTACATAACAAGTTTTCCGTGTCTTACAACAAAGTTGTATCTACCAGTTACGACTTTGTTGCACTCAACAAAAATTCAATTTTGAGTCCAACAAAGTCGTAACTACACCTAAATAGGCCCATTTAGCCTAATAACTCTGTAATAAATTGAGACTGTCTCTTGAAATGTATTTCAAATTATGCGTAATGACTTACTTGTTTATAATAACAAATATCTCAATTTCGCCAAAAATGTCAGTTACGACTTTGTTGCACTCAAATGACGAAATGTTATTGGTTGAACGTGTTTGAAAAGCTGCTGGAGCAATTTAAAGCAAGTAGGTAGCGACATATTTTGGAAACGCTGAGGATACGTAAGGGCAAGAAAAAAAAAGCCATTACCTCTGCAAAAAGCAGAAAAAAATGCAATTACTGATTGAATGGGATGATTCAGACTTTTATTTTAAAGATAAAAATAAAACTGGTTATGTATATTAGATATTATATAAATAAACGAACAATCAGGTGGTATGGTTAGTAAGCTTTGTACTTTATTAGGTACTACGATTTGTTCGAATGGGTAGATATACACATTCACCCTCATCAGTGTTTTTTATTTTATTTAGTTTGCGAAAAAAAATTGCTCTTACGAAAAGTGTTAATCAAACAGTGCTGGTTGTGTTTCGTTTGGCAGCACGACGGTAGTACTTTTCCGATTTACAGCCTCCATCTTTATAAGCGCGATGTTTTTTTAATAGACATTATCTTTCGACACAAATCTTTACCGGAATTGCCGTCTTCATATTGTACAACAGTGCAATGACGATCGGCGAAATACGGATCGGCGTACTGAGCAATTAGATACCATGTGCCATAAATCTTGGGAATATCTACGTCGTTCGTCGGCGAGAGTTTAGGACAACGTCCAACTCCCCATTTTTTATAACGAGAAAGTGGATTTTCCGATAGGAATTGACCATGTGCAGCCATAATGGCGGACAAAAGAAACAACATGGCGGCAATTGACGTAAGGCACTTAGTCATTATTACCTTAACTGATTAACTTTCAACCGCCCAACTGAGTGAAAAGAGGCAAGTAGCGAGTTATTCCAAAGTATCGCGATGTTTTTCTTCCTTTCTTTCTGTAGCTTCCACATGGCAACTTCTAGGATGATCTAGCGTGCGTGTGCAAAAATGAGGGTATGAACCAAGGGGGTTAAACGCATTCAAAACCAGCCGTCCGTGCTGGGCGCTGACATTTTGATATTGCACGGAATAATTATCAGTTTTGGGTGCTTGTATACACACATAATGTCCAAATTCCGATACCAACAATCCGCCAAAATTCAGTTGTTGGATGTTGGGTTGCTATTGGGTGTTAAATTTGTCCTACCCATGGCCACACATACGAATGAAATGACACATCATTCGTCCTTGATTTAAATAAACCGCCTCAATGAATACTCTTTCACCGAATCGCCATTGCATTAATGAGAAAAAATATCTGAGCACAATGTCCAGTACACTATTTTAACACCTGGCCACCTCTAACACATACTTAACTTTTGTATCACGACCGAAGAGAGAGTGATAGGTGTTCATGCAAGCGGCACCCACAGTATGTTAAAGAAGCGGAGGCAGCCATTGCTTTCTTTGTTGGTACTCTAGGTTTTTTCTTTGTGGTCGGCAAACATGCGAGACGGTGAATTCTAAAGATTACGTAACACAGTTTTGCCTCTCTATCTATAGAGAACCTCTTTGGTATGAACAGATGAAGCTTAGGAACGCACGCAGCCCTATAGTGGGGGACTGTAGTGACAGACTTATGTGAGTGTGCAAATCCCGATAAATTGTGAATTTTTTGTACACCAGTACTTTTATACATTGATAATCAAAAAAAATGAGGAAAGTCCTTGCCACACCCCTTTCATGGCCCCCAGGTTGGATTTCAAGTTACACAGTACAATTTTTAAAATGTTCCTATGTTTTGAAAAGCACACCATGATGTCTGTCTGGTTACAGGTATTTCCAACAGGTATAAGTTAGTACTACCTGTGACTTATAGTTTTAGGAAATTATGGGTTAAAAACTGTAAAAATTGGTAAAAAAAGGTAAATTTTTGGTTTGTACAGGGGTCAAATTAAAAGTTGCTCCAATTTTGTAAAATGTGGTTCAAATTGTTGTTGTAGCTCATAGAATAAATATAGGAATATTTTTGAACTATCTTACGTTTCTGGTTATTAACCAAATGGCGAATAAGTCACAGCTATTGGCAGTATTGGATTCTATTGACCTGTGACCTATTTTGTTGTTGGATAACGTGAAACTAAGCATAACAGATAAGGCAAACTATTCCGTATATCACTCCTTTGATCTAGGGAAACAATTTGCACCACATATTTTAACTGAATCAAAGCAACTTTGACTTGTGACCCATGTACAAACCCAAATTTGACTTTTTCACCATTGTTACAGTTTTTACCCCCTAACTCCGGAACTCATAAGCCATAGATAGTGTAAACTATACTTTTTGGAAGCCTTGTGACCAACAACACAATGGTGTCTTTTCAACACATTCAGAACATTTTAAATTTTTTGACCCCTGTATAACCTTGAAACCCAAGCCGGGGGCCAATTAAGAGGGGTTGGCAAGTGCATCCATCAATGTTTACGGTTATCAAGCCCAACGTACTTGTGTGCAAAAATCACAATTTTTTATCCGGAGCGCACACTCTTACACTACAGTCCCCCTGCTATAATATCAAGGAAAATGAGAGCTTGGTTCAGGTCGCTCCGCATCACTGGCTTCTCACAGTGGACGATTTTTTCCTTTCCAATAATATTGGGTGAATTTTACCACAGCTATAATGTTATTGTCATTAAATTTTCTTCAATTTGTTCCCATTATAAAGAAGGTAAAGACATCCAGCTAATTTCTCGCTTAACTGAAAGTTTGGCGTACTAAAATCGAACAATTTGTCTATTATCATAGACTAGTACTTATTGAGATTAAAACCACAAAGGTCACGATCCGGTGAGCGGGGTGCATGAGGTGGAATCAACTCCGGCGTATGTCGTCTTGTGGTTAAACGTCATTTCCGTCGCCCTGCTGAATAATGTCGCCTAGTGTCATTTCATTATAATCGTTCTGTTTATGGCCATAATGGGGCTGATTTGTTGAAAAATCGTGAGGGTGCCCTTTTTTTCAAATGTACCCAGTGTCTCTTTAAAGATATACCATTATTTACTTGTAAGAACGAGACCGATCCCAATATCCCTCTTCTTTTTGAGATAGTTGGCTTGTGTTTATTGACGATCCAACTGTTGTTGGGAGGAAGAAGCATATGCCCTATGTCCGGAACAATTCATCGGAACAATTTGGTCGATTTTTTGGCTATTTGCAGCATATGACGCCGTGTGGCACCAGGGCTTCACACTCAAATCTTATGAGATCAACCTGGATTGTCACCTTGTACAACTCATACGACAGTGATGGTCAGAAGTAGTCGACTGTGTCCGTCTAGGAGGACGGAGTACCAAAGGATCAGTATTGGCCCATGCTGTTCAACTATGTCTTCAGCCGCTTACGTCAAACCAATATCTTAGACAAAATGCCTACGCCGACGATCTTGCCCGTTCTTTACTCGGACAGAAGCTGGCTTGAAGTAGAAAGTACACTTACTATAGATATGGCCCTACTTGCAGCATAGGCGAGGCCTATCTCAAGACCTGGAGAATCATGCTGAGTGAAGCCAAAACCACCGCTACTGCCTTCCCTCTTAACACCACGGAGGAATCATCGCCAGTTTTCAAATCAACTCAATGGAGCTCCTCTGCCATACAGTCTTTCTTCAAAGAATAACCTGTTCCGCATTGCGGATCTTCATGGGGTGCTAGTCTCTCCACTCTACGCATAACCGCTCTGGCTCTGGTCTACCGCTGCGAATATGCCGTCACAGCTGGTGTAATAGTCTCACACGAAAACGCTGGACACGATACTCAACGAGACCATGAGAACATCACATTGACCTGCCAGTGCTTCGTAGAGAACATCAACACCGACAAACTGGTGAATAAGGCTCTTTTGGACAAGAACACCTGCTGCTTACTGTCAAAGAATCACATGCACCAGCTCGGCAGACAGAGACTGCGCTCGTCGCCCTTTATGTCGACACGCTTCTAACACTCCCCAGCTCCCCATTCAATATCTTACAGTCATGGAACACTGCCTGACTAGATACCCCAGAACCAGACCAATTCACTAACACACCATGGTTCAAATTGTGGGTCGCTTCATAGATAAATATAGGAATATTTTTTCACAGTGTTACTTGTTTTGGTTATTAACCAAAAATGGCGAATAAGTCACCAGCTATTGGCCGCTATTGGTATGCTATTGACCCTGACTATATAGGTTGGATAACGTAAAACTAAGCATAACTACAGTGCAAAACTATTCCTTATTTCAATCCTGTTAAGCTAGAGAAACGATGTCACCACATCTTACCTGAATCAAAGTACTTTTGACCCTGTACACACCAAAAATTGACTTTTCACCACTTTAATAGTCTTTACCCCACAACTCCGAAACTACACCTGGGGGGGGGGGGGTCTCAAAAATGGTACAATCAAAAAACAAATAAATTGTTTTGGTTAAAAATGAAATTCAAAAAAAGTCATTTTTACTTGCAAAATATTAAAGAACACAGACCCAGGCTTTCCAATGGTGTTTGTTTCATCTTTATTGCTTTTGTCAATCCAGAGATATAATCATTTAGTGCGATATACCAAAATCGATTTTTCTGCCCACTTTTATGCATTGACCATGGTTGTTTTCGCCCAGTTTTGCCATGTTGTCTTGAAGCACACAAATTTGCACCTTGACAAAGAAACAAAACACATATTAAAGTAATAAAAGGAAGTCCAGTTTTATCGACACAAAGTTTAATAGTCAACATAATCGTTCATGATAAATATCTTCTTTTCCAAAATAATAAACAATACAAATATTATTCACCTCAATAAAGGGAGCTTTGAATTATTACAAAATTGGTATTAGCAGGGGACGTAGGGTAAGAGTGTGCGCTTCCGGATAAATTTGTTGATTTTTTTTTTGCCACAAGTACTTTAGGCATTGATAATTCCATAAAATTGATGGAAGCACTTGCCACACCCCTCTTATGCCCCCAACATGGGTTTCAAGGTTATCCAGGGGTCCAAAAATTTAAAATGTTCTACTTTGAATTAAAAAGCCACACCATTGTGTTTGTCCTGGTCACAAGCTTCCCAAAAGGTACGTTTACACTAATAATGGCTTATAGTTCCGGAGTTATGGGGTAAAAACTGTAAAAATGGTGAAAAAGTCATTTTTGGTTGTACATGGGTCAAAAGGTTTAAAAGTGCTTGATTCATTTAATATTTGGTGCAAATTGTTTTTCCCCCTAGCTCAAAGGATTGAAATAAGGAAAGGTTTGCCTTATCTTATGCTTAGTTTTCACGTTAATTCCAACAAAATAGTCACGGTCAATAGATCCATCCTGCCAATAGCTGTTTGACTTTATTCGCATTTTGGTTAATAACCAGCCACTTAAGATAGTCAAAACTTTCCCTATATTTCATTCCTATGAGCTAAACCAACAATTGAACCACATTTTACAAAAAATTGGAGCAACTTTTAATTTTTGACCCCTGTACACACCAAAATTAACCTTTTTTTACCATTTTTTACAGTTTTTACCGCCATAATTCCTAAACGATAAGTCACAGGTCGTATAAACTATACCTTTTTGGAAGTCCTTGTACACAGACAGACATCATGGTGTGCTTTTCAACACAATCGGAACATTTTAAAACTTTTACCCCTGTGTAACCTTGAAATCCAACCTGGGGCCATGAAAGGGGTGTGGCAAGTGCTTCCATCAATTTTTTTGATTATCAATGTATAAAGTACTTGTGTACCAAAATTCACAATTTTATCCGGATTTGCACACTCACATAAGATCTGATCACTACAGTCCCCCACTATATTTGTTAAAATCATTCAAAGACGGAATGTAATTGCAACCAAAATAAAACACTTCAAATCCACAGAACTGTTTTAAACATATTGTCACTATCTTTGTGGCCATTTACTAATTGTTGCAGTCAATAAAAATTACAATTTGTGGAAGCAGGTAATCAATGTGGAAGCTAGGAATTTGCGTCCATGATACTTCAAGATCATGAAAACTCTCCACCAGGTTGCTGCACGCTCATGGTTCTCTTCTAACAAACAACAGTATGTCGAATGTTATTCACTTTATCTTAAAGCCAGAACTTACTGATCATAACTTCCACCATTACGTAACTGTTTTCGTATCTTTTAGAATTCTTTTATGAAGTTAATCCCTTTTAATGAACTTCATATTTGTTCAAGTGTGAATAACTTATGTTTAAATAATTCTTTCACCGTTTTCACTCAACCAGAAAGTGGTACAAACTCGATTTATGTGTTCCGCAGTAAACTGGAGTTATCTCTCGATTAAAACAAGCAAAAGAGATGAAACAAAAAATCCCGAAAAGCCTGATCGTTTCTCTTTAATACGATGTGCATAACGACTTACTTATGTTGAGATATAATATTGAAAAAAAAATAGTTTTTTGGTTGTACCATTTTTTGAGACAGGCTGTATAAGCCATAGATAGTGTAAACCATACTTTTTTAGAATCCTTGTCATCTGAGAAAGAATATCATGTGCTTTTCAACATGATTGGAGCATTTTAAAAATTTGAGCCCTGTATTAATAACCTTGAAACCCAAAGGGTGGGTGGGGGCGATGAAGGGGGTTTAGCAAGTGCTTCCATCAATTTTATGGATTATCAATGCCTTAAGTACTCGTGTGTAAAAATTGTAGACACAGCAAACGTAACCTGTAATGGATATTGAAAACTCATATTGAGAGAACGATTCCTGACATACAGATTGCACATCCAGTGAAGAAGAATAGATGAGTTACTGCTACTCTAATTTCACGTACCATATTGGGATAAACATTACCAGGTTCCACGCTACATGCATTGATTTTCATTCACTAACAACAACAAATTTTGCCTCCTCTCAGAAGAGATGGAATAGTCCAATTGCCGATCTGAATCTGCACGCATTTTATAACCTACTACAGCGGCGGTTGTCCATCGGCTTGGTTAGTTAGTATTCAATTGCACTGTTTACAGAATCTTCTATTTGGTTTTGAAGAAAGTTCATCACTTTCTTTTTTATATCTTGGAATTAATAACTATAAGCAAGGATAGTATGCTGACAACTGGGCGCCACAGATAGAATGGGGTTTACAGGAGAGTCCATTGTTCTCTGACAACAGGAGCTAACAGGGAATTACCATATCGGAATACATTATAGCGAGGTCTTTGTCATGACTCATCTGCCCCGTGTCTTTCAGAGCGAATAATTAATTTTTCACTGTCATACTGGGATTTGAACCTAGGACGTTCTGCATCAGAGTCAAAGACCTTAACCACTGTGCCACGCTCTTCTATTAACTTCAAATATATTGACACTCAAGTAGACAAAACTACAATAAGTCAATCAATCAATAATCAATCAATCAATCAAATTTATTTCCATTCACATAACAAAAATAAACAACAAACAAGACATGTGAAATGGGGGAGGCTAGTAAAGGCCAAAAAGGCCCGAACATGTCAAGCACCCGGTCTAAGTTACACATTTACATAGTAAATTACATTATACAAGACTAACAATCTGACTTACAACCAACAAAAGAGAAGAACATGCTCCAAGATTACATTCTTTGTTTATGAAATGGACAAAGAAATAAAGAAGTTAATCTCAAGATTTAAATACATAATCAATTTTAATTATTATCATGCGTGACACAAAGACGTTTGGAATTGATCACACTTTACCAGTCTATACGACTAAACGATATACTTTTCCGACTCTTATTTTTTTGTAATATCTAATTTTGTTACAGTAACACGGCTGACTGGCACCAACCAAAAATATGAACATATTACCAATTGACATCAATTTGTGTTCATATAAAGTTATATTGGACTCATTTTTAGAACACCTATTAGCCACCTTTTTTCATGGAATAACAAGGTGTCTCAAAGAATTACACCCTATCTTTAGGCGACCATAACTTCAAAGTGAAGTATCACTGGAGAAATTTAAAAAAATCTTAAACACAATTACGTTTAAACATTTCAATGTTAAACATCACTCGATCGTTCAGCTAAGTTTTGAAGAAATAAGCGATCATGTAACACATGTCAATGACACGTCCTTCAAGTTTGCTCACAATAATGCAGATTTTGATGTTAACTACCGCTGATTACTCGTGTTATCTGTTCAAGCTGTCTTCTTTTCATTCCTCAAAGAACCGGCCTTGTTTAATATTTTGTGAGTTCAATGCCATTTTGTTCGATTTATTATAGTAATAAACAATTACCGTGACGATTAAAAGAAAATTCCAACAAGAAAAACAAAACACGGTAAATTGTAATTGTTTTCTTGCAAGGAGAATCTTGTCAGGAACCGACTTCTGCAAGCGTTTCCGAATCGAGTGATTGGTATAGGACATGGCATTGAGTGGCCCCCGCGTTCACCTGACTTAACACCATGTGACTTCTGCTTGTGGGAGTATCTCAAGGAAAGAGTTTATACGACTCCTCCAAGAACAATTCAAGAACTGCAGCAGAGAATTTAGAACGAGGCGGTAGTATTGCGCAGAACCAGCATGACCAGGATAGTACGTCGTGCTGTTCATCACATGGCAGAGAGGGCTCAACGCTGCATACGTCTCAATGGACGTCAAATGAAGGCAGAAGGCAGATCTGCAGGGTATAAACATTGTATTCCTTTATGAACTTGAAGAGTTGATTTGGTCGACTGACTTTTTATATTTAATTTTACTTTGCATTTGTTGGCATGCTGGATATACAAATCTTGAAAGCATTTTATCAAAACGGAAAATCTACACATCTGAATCAATTCTTAGCAAACAGAAAAAGGTGACCATTTGGTGATTGAAACCGTTCTTAGATTTTTATTTTTCAACCTAGTTGAAAATTAAACTTTAATTCGTCTTCAATATTAATTTCAAAGCATAACTTTTCTAGAAAGCTGCCTGATGATATGCAATTTAAATTAAATGAAAAAGGAATTTGCCTGGATTGGCGACAGCCATGGTATTAACATTAATTTGTCAAAAATACTGAATATGTCGCTGACATTTCTTAAGTTTTTTAAGTGAAAAAGAAAAGATGTAAATTTCTTTTGTAATGTATGTGCAATATTATGTTGAACCTGGTGCAAAATATCATTTATTATCTTATTTTGTTTTAAAGAAATAAAATGAAAAGGAAAATGAAAGTAGTATTGATTATTTCTCCCATGTTCTGTCTGAATCACTTTTTTACAAAACTTGGAAGGAAGTAGTGTCATGGAATGTGTTTAATAATCGCTTATTTCTTAAAACTACTGAACCGAATCGAGTTCTGCTTACATAAAATATTGAAAATAATTGTGGTTTAAGATTCTTTTTAATTTCTCAAATGTGGATACTCACTTTTGAAAGTTCTGGCGCCACCAATAGTTAGGGTGTATTCTTTCTGAGACACCCTGTAATTTTGTGGGAAACGAGGCCGTCGTTGTTAATTTGTGTTCCCCTTTTTCCGGAATTGAAAATAATGTGTTGTCCCTATGTTAGGTTCCTTTGGGAATCTAATTTTATTGTTAAGTGGATATTTTCTTATGACTTGCATGTGTGTGGTATTATGAAATTTTGTGCAACACATTCCTTTAGGAAAGTGGACCCCCCTTGTTAACCCAACGGAAGTCGGACGTTCTGACCTTGTTCCACTTACGTTTTTTTTTATGCAGAGTGACATTTGTTGTGTTTTTTATACTCCATGTGGTTCATACTACTTCTTGCGTGAAGTTATGACAAATGTTGTTCTTATAGAATAACGATCCTTCAGTATACAACAGTATTTTACGAGTAACTAGGAAATTAATTTCATTTCAAATGTAAAGTACACCAATCAAGTTTGCCACGTGGCAGATAGTCATAACGAAATACCAAAAATACCATAATTAAAAAAGCTCGATTTTATAATTCGTTTATACCCGTTGGAACTTTGGAAATAGTAAAAAGTAAAGTAAGTCGTGTGCCAGCAAGCTAGTACGCGAGCGTTGGCAAAAGAATCTTTAAGGAGCGTGTGCGGCAAGGAATAATCGAAATAATTTGGAGATTCTAAATGGGGGGGGTTTATGGCCAATCCTCACGCACAGCCGATTCGGTTACTTTCCCAGCATGAATAATGATGTACCCATTTATACCAAAACCCCCCCCCACTGAGTGGAGAGGAGTAATTGAGGGTTTTAAAGCGCCTTACTCAAGGGTGTAATTTGTTCAAACCGATGGCCGCTAGGGGACTCGAACCCGAAAAAACTCTGAATTTGGAGGCGGGGCGAGTGTCAATCCAATGGGACCACACTGTGCCCTTAAAAATAGAAATAGAAGCAAAAATAAAACTAAGCATAATACAAAAGCAAAACGTACATATTTAATTACGTTAGATATATAATTAATTTTTGTGTATTACGACTGTGTTAAATGTCTCATCATATTAATCTGAGCCTATCATATGGTCGCCTTATTCGTCCGGTTGGAGCCAGCCAATCTGCGTTCCAGCCTTCAATACAAGGTCTTTTGTCTGTAGCAAGTACGATAAAGATCTGTTGACCATAGGGCCGTATGTTATACTGCCCCCAATATGGAAAGAATTGGCTGCTGTTATCAGGAAGGCCAGCACGGTTCAATAAGCAAATCGCGGCGATGTACACTTGGACCTTTACCCCGTCAATATTTCAGGGAAAATTGTTCCTTTTAGTAATTTCGCAAAATAGTTCTACATATTATTTTATATTTGCAAAATAGAAATCATGTTCTAATCTACCAAATAATTTACGGCCATGGTTTTTTGTGGCCTATATTGATGGATGGAAATAGTTATAAAACACATAAGTAAAACCATAATCTGATTTTTTTCAAAGGTCAAGGAGTCAGAAAAAAGTGGCAAAACCGCTCCAACAATGACATCATTAAATCTGGAATGCCGAGTTCGCTTATACGTTGTTCTCCGTTTAAACGTTTCTCCCTTTTTTAGAGACGCCTCAAGCTGGCTGTAGCATTGATATATAAATCCTCAGTAGTGTTAAATTTACTCTTTTTGATAAGAGTACAGATTCATAAATAACCAGTCAAAGAGAGTGATTGACGTTTGTTTACACAATAACAGCGGGCATAACGTAAATATTTACTCATTTTAAAATTATACTCAGCCTTGTGTTATATTGAATGTTCGTCAAGTCATTCCTACTTTTTTTTATGTTTGATTTGTCTAGTTGCCTCCATTTCAATTAGAATATATTTTATTGACGAGAAAGTAGTAACTATTTATCCAAACAACCTCCTGCTATTAAAGCCGCTTTCATGAAGAAATATATTACATGCTTCAATGTATGTCTACAGTATTTCAACATACAGCCTGTCTCAAAAAAAATGGTACAATCAAAGACCGATTTTTTTCACTATTATTTCAACAAAAGTAAGTCGTGTTGTACTGCACCGCTGCACACCAAATTTGCGAACTCTAACGTCACAAACTGTAAACTAATTACTCACCGAGGTTTACCCGCGATTATTTCTCAGCCCGGCCGAGACCGGGACTCGAAACCGGACCCTCGGTCTCAAGTCGAGGCCCGCAGTTGGATAGAATAAAGAGGAATTCACCGTTAGGTCTATTGACACAACGCAACTTATAACTCGTTGACAGTACATCACATAAAAGAAAAAGGATAAGCCTTTCCAGGATTTTTGTGTATCTCTTTGCTTGTTTCAATCGGAGATAACTCCAGTTTAATGCGGAACACAAACATCGAGTTTGTGCCCACTTTCTGGTGAGTGAAAATTGTGGACGAATTAGTTAATCATATGTTATTCACACTTGAGCAGATATGAAATTCTTTAAAAGGGATTATTAACTTAGGAAACTCTATGTGAAAGAGACGAAAACAGTTACGAATGGTGGAAGTTATGATCCGTAAGTTCTGGCTTTAAGATTAAAGTGTATAACATTCAACATACTTGGTTTGAAGAGAACCATGAGGTACAGCCGGCGTACAGCAACTGGAGGAGAGAAGTTTTTATTGTCTTGAAGTATTCATGAAACGCAAATTCTACCAACACTGTGAGACTTTGCTTCCAATTCAATTTTTTCTTGACTTCAACAATTAGTACATGCACAAAGATAGTGCAATGTTTTATTTAAACCATTTCTGTGCATTTGGGAAATAGTGTTTATTTGGTTGCAATTAGATTTCCTTTTGGTATGATTTCAACAGAAGATACCAGGTTGTAATAAAGTCCAAAGCTCCATTTCATTGGGCGTGCATAAATATTTGATTGTTTCATTATTTATGAAAAGAAGATATTAATCATTGAAATGGTTATGTTGACATTTTAAAACTTGTGTCGAAAAACAGGACTCTTTTGTTACTTTAACCTGTGTTTTGTTCGTTTCTCAGTTGCAATTTTGTGAGCTTCAGGGACAGCATGGCCTAACTGAGCTAAACAACTCATGGGACCAATGCATTGAAAAAGTGGCCAAAATCGATTTTGGTTATCGCATAAATTGATATATCTCTGCGATTGACAAAAGCAAATAAGATGAAAAAACCACCATTGGAAAGCCTTGTTTTTCTCTTTCATTATTAGGATAGATACCAAGGACTTATAGATACAACATCTTTAGCAAAATTGTCTCTTAGGAGGAATGTTCACAAGGGATTGGCCAGCAACGTGTGGTGGTGGTGAGGGCGTTGGCAAAGCGTAGGCTGATGTACATCTTTTTAGCAACAAGTCTGAGGTGGGTGATCGAGCACCCAAAAGCTACTTCATTCCTATTGTTTTTTTTAAAGGAAAAGACTGGTTCGTTTTCATCAGTTCATTGTCTTACATTTTTCTTGCATTTACATTTGAGAAGTCCAAATGCAACTGAGAGGATGGCTTTATTAAGAAAGTAGTAAACATCAAGTAAACACCCCGCGATAAAACATGTTTCCATGAAGAAAGAAACATGACGCCTCAGTGTATGTCCACAGTACATCAACAGTATGGATACTACTCGAAGAATTATAGCAAACTTGTTAACTTGAATGTTCACCAACCTCATCGCTATTTTTAAATGGAAAAGAAAAGATGCGATCATCGTCTTATATTTTTTTCTGGTTTAACATTTGAGAATATTAAATGCAGCTAAGCGGATGGCTTTATTACGAAAGTAATAAACGATTACATCTAACAAACCTCCCGCGATAAAGCATGCTTCCATGACGAAATGAACAGGAGCCTTCAATGTATCTCCCCTGTACAGTAACAGTGTAGATACCTCCCAGGGAATTATAGCAAGTATAACTGCAACAGTCATCAAGAAAAATGTCGTCGCTGTTCGCATATTTCGTTTGGTTTTAGTAGCATTTTGAGAACTGTCGCTAGAAGATACTTTAAGGATTGCAATCTTCGCAGCTTGGTGGTTCACAAGTCTCTTTAATTGGACGAATAAGAATATGATTGCTAGCATAACCAGATTCATGAAAGTTATCGAGTATAATGTCATAAAGCTATAAAGAAAATTATCTTGATAAACAGGTAGACATACCTGTATTGCCATGTAATACTTCGCCTGCCAATTGCCAGCAAAAAGGAATAAGATTGCATGAATAACGCTCAAGATCCATATCATCAAAACTACAATGCATGCTCGGAACACTGTGACCAAGCTGACGTAGCGAAGTGGTCTGGTAACGGCAATATGGCGTTCCACGTTTACCGCCAGAAGAGATGTTAGAATACTGTTTGCGAAAAGTTTAAACAATACGCATTGAATGATGCAGGTTGCACCTTTAAGGGGTTCGATTCCCGTTATTGACGATACAATTGCTGGGCAAACGTACAAGATACAAACACCTAACTCAGAAACAGTAAGCGATGTCAAGAATATTTTGGTTGTTTTTTCAAGTTCTTTTGTCTGTCGCAAAGCAGCCAAACAAAGAATGTTCAGAGGTACAGATGTCAAAAACATGAAAATCCAAACAACCGCCCTCATAATGTCGAACGGTTCCATACTTCAGCAAAAACGACCTCAGCTGGAAACAGATTTAACACCATTGAACAAACGCTTTTCTTTATGTTTTGAATGTAAAAGGCAGAATTGATTCAATTGTTAGGTATGCTCGACTAGGCTTAGACGAATCGCTGAATAATACCTTCGCCACGTTTAAACCATGCGAATCAAATGTATGTAACATTACTTGCACAGAGTATGGCGTACAAAACGCTTGTTCGATGTTAACAATTTACTTGATTCTGGTTAATGATTGAGAGATTCTTGTTTCGTAAGACAGTAAAGGGTTGCTGTCACAATAGTACAAGGATTACGGGGGGTCATTGGTAACTATGATCTATCACCTTAACTAAAGTGTTCCACATTGCTCAGACGGGCATATATTAAAGCTAAGACCAATGAAAGCTTGTGACTTCAGAATGCCAAAATAATCTTTTCCCAAAAAATAATTCGTATAAGATAGCCGCTTATAAGCCAAAACAATTACCCTTATATCGTTTGCGATTTTCCGCCCAAAAATCCGCTTAATTTTCCTTCTCTGACCGTGGCAAATTCGGTGACGTAGGCGTATTGCACAAGTCCTTGTTGCGCAATGCATCTTCCAATGTACAGGAACCCCAAATCGCTCCTCTTCTCCTGTTTTTGATTTCGCCAATTATGCGATAAATGTGGGGGTTGACTAAGTTCCTTGATCTCTTAGATTGGTAATTATAATTCCCCGGCTTCATAGTGTGCAAGAAATGTGATAAAAATCGCTTGAATTCCTATCGCTTACATCGTGTTCTGGCTCATTTCTAGCAGGTTATTTTTGGACCTTGGTAACCAAACAAAGCGAGTTCAATAGGCACAATATCAAGAAAATAACACCCAAATTGTGTGTCCTAAAATTGGACTTTAGCTTTCATTGTATTAATAATTGCAACCTGTTTTAGAAAGCACAAACAAATTTTCTTGGTTTTAATTAATTTCAGCCGTATATATCTTCGGCTATAAAACATTTCGATAACAAGGTTACTCTAACATTTAAGGAGGGGTCATTATATTCCTCAGGGAGAAGTTTTGAGGGAAGATACGAAAAGAATTGTCAGAGAAAGGGGAAACTTAAAATTTAAAGAGAGAGAGGGAGGGAGAACGAACGCGGGAAATAGACGGTAGAGAGTGAAGAAGAGAGGGAGGTAGAGAGAGAGAAAAAACTTTTAAATGCGAAACTCGTAAAGCAGCTGATGCGAAAATCACAACCAAATATTCTTGTGTTTTGAATTGCGGCCGCAGAATATCTCGAGAGGGAGAGGGAGAGGGAAGGAGATAGAGGGTAAGGAGAGGAGGGAGAGAGTGGGAGAAGGGAGTGAGGGAGAGATAGGGAGAGGGGAGAGAGGAGATATAGAGAGATTAAAGTTATATTTAGAAGAAGAAAGGAAAAGAGGTGAGAGAAATTTAAATGCAGAAACTTCGTAAATAGGGGGATGCGAATTTTGAACGGAAGCGCAGGGAACACGAATTGTTGACCGAACAAAGGTGTAATTCCATTCATTCCATTTCCCGGCGCGTAAATAATGACCGTTTCCTTACTTAATAAAAATTCATGACTGCGTTAATACCACCATATAATTATCTTGAACGTCTTGTTCAATGATTTACACATACCCCCAAGAGCAATGATTGGTAACGGCTCTGAAAACTTGGATTATTTTAAACGTACCTAAGTGTTGCTGTCAAACTTGTTTGTTTCAGACAGTCGGATTATCCGTCATTACTGGCATTTAATTAAAGAACATATTAATTGTGTCATTTACGATCGAATTACCGCAACATTTAAATTCCTAGAATATGTCAAGTTCGGGGATAACATGCCAGTTTGCAACGTGGACTCAAAATCTGTATAGGCTTCTACTCATCCTGGTACTTGCCCATTGTTAGCCTTTATCATCGCCTCGTTCCGCAGTATCACTCAGCGACATTACAACACTGCGCGTACTTTCGAATTCTTATTTCATCGCCGCCCTGGTTCATCGGAGGTGATAACAAACTCAAAACGTGTGTTTCTACGAGGCCGTTTGCGTTTGGTACCCTTTATGACCATTTCTTTGGATTGTTTCTAGCATGCAAGTGAAACGAATAGGCATTCTAAAATGGCATGTATTCAATAACTAAGCGGCTACCATTCCAGTCTCTTGCTATCACTTCAGGTAAAAATTCGGCGCATTTTATGCTAGTTTACACGGCGGCCTATGGGAATCATCGCCACAAAATGGCCGCCTTATAACTTCCCCGTACCCGCAAAATGGCCGACTTCTGACGTCTGCGTAGACAGCTCTATTGAGCAAGTTTATTTATATTAGGAGACAAAAACATGAAAGGTCCTTTTAACCTAAGTTGTTTATTGGGGAACGGTGGTCGAAAACAGGGGATGTAGTTTTTTTTTATTCTTGGAAGCGCCAGCTGTTTCGATTGGATTATGGAAAATATTCTGTACTTTAAGATGTTACATTACTGGTCAAGAAATTTATTACTCGAGTCATTAAAGGGGCATTTCGTGATCCACAACCTCGTCTCCCGACTTATCTTTTATTTCATAATAAAGTAGCCTATGATGTATCGCGATACAAACATTTGCTCATAACATCAAAACACACCATCAGAATCAACTTAATGTTTGGAAATAATTTCTCAGGGATATCTAGTGAGCCATAAACAAAACATGAAGGTGCTAGGATCACGAAATGCACCTTAAAAAGCGTTGACGTTATTTTGCCTAACCTTCGGTTCCGATAAAGAAAAGGAGAAGGGAGAAAGCATACTAACGATATAAGCTCCGACTGTACGACCTAACCGAAAGTTTAATTCACTCCACTTGTATTGTTCTTGAAATTACCGACACATTATACGTGAACTTCATCAAGGAATACCATTAAATCTCTTTGAAATTACAAGTAACATAATACATTGGCAATTAAATATTATATCAGCATTACGTAATTCATATACAATTTTAAGCGTGCCAAAAATGTCATGCAAAATACCTCAGACTCGATTTTCTT
Organism: Ophioderma brevispina; assembly: GCA_023653785.1. NCBI lineage: Eukaryota > Metazoa > Echinodermata > Ophiuroidea > Amphilepidida > Ophiodermatidae > Ophioderma > Ophioderma brevispina. Next base: position 11,394 of record JAMKCH010028488.1, on the reverse strand, counting down.
CCAAAATTAAAGGAATGGTTGCAGTGATCTAAACCAGGCAACAGTAGTGTCCGTGATACCAAAACTAGTTCCATGCCTTTTAAAGGGTGATGAATCGATTTAAAATATAAGGTTTTCATAATAGTAATAATGAAATGCGTTTATATGGCGCTCTACAGAGAAGACAACACCTAACGACAAATATTTAAAATACGAAATTAACATACAACATGACATACAGCATAATAAGGAAAACTTACAAATCCAAAGTTAACAAAACTTTAAACATAAAAAATAAGTACGTTTTCAGGAGGATGAATCAATTTAAAGTTTAAGAGTAGGGTGTAAATCCCTGACTGTTCCCAATCTGCCCCAGTCTCAAAAGCGGGCCATGTTAGGAGCGTCCGTATCATGGACTCACGCGGCCCCGGATCACTTGAATAAATCCTGACATCACCACAAAAAGCCATTACCAATGACTTGTGGACACGCTAAGAAGAACGCCTAATGGATTACTCAAACAGAAAAATCGCTATAGCAGCCAGAGTGCTCTTTTGCATGTGCGTGAACGAAATGGTTACGCGGCAGTCTCTCTCGCTCTTTCGTTGACAAAAGTTGGACTTTTTAATGCGGACAAATCAAAGGGCGCTCCAGAAGGCCTAGCCCGCCATCTGTGCAATCTTTGCAGTATCGTAGCAGCTCCCGATGGAGGAGGATCTCGAGACTTATCGTTTGTTTCTAACGAATAGAGAGACATGATAATTTGTTGAGCTGCTATCCACAGTCAAAATATACAATTTATATTTATTATTTATTTGTTAACAGAACTTGATCCGTATTACATAAACTCTAAAATGCCAGATAACTCTGCGATACGCCCGAAAGTCCCACCGAGAAGGGATACTAATTAGGCCATATTCATCTTCTCCTTCTTCCATTAGACGATTCTCCGGCTAGGTAAGTGCTAATGTCTACTGATTATCAAAACTACCTGGTATGGCACATTGTTATCAGTATCCAAGCGATAAGCCGATCTTCTATGAGCAGCAAATCTACATTCATTACCGCAACCCTGCAAGAAAGCGATAAGCCAATCTTCTACGAGCAGCAAATCTACATTCATTACCGCAACCCCGCAAGAAAGGGTGACTTATCAAAGGTGTATAAAATGCTTGAGTCGTTTGAAATAGATAGTAATCCATTTGTTAGGCATGACCAAGAGAGATGCGTCTATAGTCCACTAAATAAATAACTATAATTCTCTCCTGTTCATAGACAAACATATAATTCATGAATATATAGTATCAAATTCATTAGCTATTTTAAATCATCACATCGAAACATCGGGCTAATATATCTATGCTCCAATATATATTTCTAAATACTAATTGGTACTCTCTCTAAGTTGGTAAACATAAGTAGAAACTAATCTTTCCCTAGAGCCATCTAAAATGGAAGGCTGAATGTGTGTGGAACGACCAACATAACATTGACTGGAATAAGATTAAAAATTCTGGACATGAATACTAATTGGACTGAAAGGAAACTCCTTGAACGTTGTACATCAAGTCTTACCCTAACCGCATTTGTTAGTTAATTCTACTAATGAAGCAATCTTATTAGAGTATAAATATTTTTTCTTTTAGACCGCGAATACATCTTTTGAAACATACGTAAATTAAAATTAGCCTTTTTTGTTGCGCTTTAAGTAGTAGATTAATACGCAAGAGAGACAGTCTAATCGAACCCTGTGGATATTGCACATACGGCGTTTTCTAATCCAAAGTGAACTACATAGTGTTACATTTTCTTGGCACGTAGTGACAGACTATTGATGTCCAGCGAGTGAAAACCAATTTGCCGCAGAATGCGATAATTTAAAGGCTGACTCAGAGATTTTGAAATATATAATGCTTTTGTGTAGTAATTAACACTTAAGTGCCTAGGGGTTTTCACTCACGTTGTGCCTAAGGGGGGGGTTCCTGGAAACCCCCCCCCCGAAGGAAACCACTTCCCGAGGGATTTCAAATGAAAAACTTCATACCACCTTTGAGGGGGCATAAGAAAAGGCCAAAGGGGTGCCAATATAATGAGTACCGGTTTATCGTCTGGAAATTAGGGGCCATCATGGTTTAGAAATGCGTCAAAATCGCTCAAAACGTAGCAGTGGGTTTCTGCGACCCTGATCCTACAGCTTAACAATTGGCAAATCATTTTGCTGTGATATCTGCTCTAAAAGGACCAATTTTACATATAGAAACACAAAATTACCATTTTTGTACCTTCTTGTATTTTTTGGGGGGGCGGTCGTTCTGTATTGCCAGGTTTGTACAGCAATGGCGAGCAGTCGGTCAATGATAGGAATCGCTCTTTTCAGCACCTAAAGGGTTAATGATTTTTTCTGATTATGTAATAACGTTTTGTTTCATTGCATTAGAAATACCATAAGGAGAAAAAATATTTTCTGGCAACAGGGTTTGACAATTTTTATTTTTAAAATCACACTCCGTTGTGCCTCTTAAGGGGGGGGCGTTCCTAGGGACCTAAAGCTAATTATCTCTTAACGGCAAGAAAATTTTAGTAATTTTTTTATGGGAAGAAGCGCATCGATAATTACACAATTACAAAAAATTAGAGTTCGAAAATATTTTTTTCACGAGTGAGAAATCGCCGAAAAACAAATCTTGGGTACTATGGAACCCCCCCCCCCCTTAGGATCTTAAGTGCACCTTAAATAGTCATCTAGAACTAAAGATAGTGACCTAAAATGCCTAATTTCAAAGTTTTTAGCTAAGTTATTTCACACAGTGATTAGTATATGGACAAACATTACGTATATGCAAAAAACACGATTTGTTTGAAAAATGAGTGCGCCCTCGTCGGGAAATCTCTGAGTCAGCCTGTAAGGTATGCATAGGATAGACCTTCGCGGTATTCCCAATCGCCCTCCAATGATTCATAATGCATTGCTAAAGTTGGGATGTTATTTGACCTCTTCGATGCCAAAGTCATCAACCACAAATCGTCGGGTGCATTACATAGTGACGGATGTTGAATTTTTATCATTTTTACTAAAATCAGGGAAAATGGTACTAAATACCAAAATCTTCAAACATGCAAAGTGCCGAACCTTGCAAGTACTTCATTAATTATTTATAATAATCTTAATTATAAATTTTGCAATTTTGACGTATGTTGCATAACAGAGACTTTGGTGTATTACGTAGTGACGGATGTTGAACCACCAGGCTTTTTTTTTAAATACGTTTGTTAGTATATATCCTTATCTTAAACTTAAAACTGACACAAGCAAAATATGTAATTAATTTACAAATATAGATATTAGAAGAAAATTATATTATATTTATAGTTCAAAGCGGTGAATCTCGGCAATCCATTCAACATCCGTCATTATGTAATTAACCAAATTGAGCAGACTGAGATTCGCGATGACGCACGTTGGTTTGATGGATGTTCAGAAAACGCCGATCGTTGCTTTCCATAATGACGGATGTTGAATAACGCTTTAGTATAGGGAAAGTTCAACATCCGTCACTATGTCATGAACATAATCGCCGATTTGCGTAAATTTTGGTGTGACGGATATGATGGTTAACTTTTCCAATATATTACATTTTATTAAGTAAGAACTTGAAAAAGAAAAGACACATTTCCCAGAGGTGGGACCCATTCTGATTAAGCACCCTTCAAACTATTATAGAAAACATCTTAAAACCTTCCACAAACTTCTAAAATGGGATTCACGTTTATAGCCCTACTACTATAGGATAATTAATCAACTGTTAAGCACAAGAGCGTAGACACAACTGACAATGTCGTCATTGAAGACATCAGGAGAGATGGCAAGTCCTTTAAATGGATGCCGAGCTTCCTAGTACTTAACACAGTATTCTTCTGGCTTTGGTCCTGGTTTGTGACCTTGGAAGAAAAAAGATAAGCAAGAATTTAATATAGTTGCTGTCTCATTAAATATGCGGCCAAATAATACCCAAACAAAACTGAACATCCTAGAATCATTTTCTTAACACTTAAGTGCCTAAGGGGGGGGGGGGTCCATAGTACCCAAGATTTGTTTTTCGGCGATTTCTCAGTCGTGACAAATATTTTCGAACTCTATTTTTTGTAATTATGTACCTTATCGATGCGCTTCTTTCCATAAAAAATTACTAACATTTCTAGCCCGTTAATGAGATAATTAGCTTGGGTCCCTAGGAACCCCCCTAGGCACCAACGGGAGTGTGATTTTAAAAATAAAAATTAGCAAACCCTGTTGCCAGAAATATTTTTCTGCTTATGTATGTTCATATGCATGAAACAAAATTAATTAATTACATAATCAGAAAAAAATGATTAACCCTTATGACTCTAGTAGCTCATGGTGGTTTTGTATGCATTATATTATATGCCCAGAGCTAAACTCTTCAGGAATCCACTAATTGAAGGTCCAGGAACAATATTTGGTTGGTAACATAATTCCCACTGACACCGAAATAGCTGAAATAGCCACGCCCCCTTTTTTTTGGGGGGGGGGGTCACGCCCCCTTTTGAGCGAAGTACTACTGACTGTATCTACAGAACCTTTGGACCTAGGAGGTTAAAGTTCATGGTTTTTGAGATAATGGTCAAAAACCTATTTAAGCATGTTACGCACTACAGTTATGAATGAATTCATTATGGTTTTCCATGCCAAAACAGAAAAGTCTTGAAAAACTTGAAAAGTCCTCTAGTTTTCGAGTTACCCCTCCCACCGTACAACAAAACACAACCACCTTTATTTGAAGGATAAATATATAAGATTGAAGAAAATGATGGTTGTGGTTGAAATATTTGGTGGCAGGATGATTTCTATGCCGAAAAATGAAATTTGGGCTGCAAGTTAAGCGAAATTATTATTTTTTATATATTTTAAGGTAAAAATATTACAATCTTATTTTTATAGTATCCTTTTTGTTATTGATATAGGCTTTATACATTGCATAAAGGCTTCAGGTAATACTCGTTGTGGTGACATGTGATAAAAAGGATGCTTTTTTTAGGAAAAAGGTGATTTTGGGGCTAAAATTCTATACCCTTTATATATTGAATATAACAGAAATCTATAATATAAATGTCAGAGATTGATAGTATTGCATGATGATTAAAATTTGTTTGCTAAGAAATTAATAAATCTGGATATTCTTAAGTTTTTAGCCCCAAAACGTGATTTTTTTACCCAAAAAACACCCCTGCCACCAACATTTTTGACCACAACCATCATTTTTTAAAATTATTTATTACTATCTTTCGAATAGAAGTGGTTGCGTTTGTTGTACCGAGGGGAGGGGTTGTCGACAATTTTGCAGTCCAAACTGCTCCACTACATATTTTGTCAGTGTGTCTTCGATGAAGATCCTGCTAGGATCTTATTTAATATTGTATTCCTCCACACAGGCTATCTTTGTGCATAATTTGTTCGTTAGTTTGGAGCATTTTATAACTTTCACAATTTCAATCTCAGTACATCTAAAAAATGCTTTTCATGTAAACAGTCCAAAAGGATTTAGACGACCCGACGACAACCCGACGAAATATACATTCAGTCGCACATTGACGTTTATCGACTGAATTTCTGTGAAACTATAATTCAGTAGTTTGGGTGAACTTTGCTCTTGAATATTAAAGATGGTTTGGCTTTGTCCCTTGTTCCTTTGACACATTAAATTTGAATCGATTCTGGAATAAGCTACGCTTCGTAATGCACAGACTCTTACTTTAGATGGTAGCCTTAATTATTGAAGCTTGAATGGAGAATCTGAACTCTGCAGAAGATAACATTTTGAAATCCTTTTCCTTAATATTTATACTAAGTCTTAAGCTTCCATCTTGATCATCAAAGAATGTGCACCTTGTTAGAAAGCCTTGCAGGTAATTTGATTACGATTTATTAACCCTCGTCTAACCAGGCAATTTTTGTAACATGTGTAACCGGAGGGAGGGGGAGCTTGGGGCAGTTGTTGCAACTCCCCCATAGATTTTCCATACCGAACCCCCTATGAACTTGCTTTTGGTATCAATGGATAGCTAAACCAAAATAAGTACCAACATTCTCAGCACCTTGCTTCTATAACGTCATAATGCACGACGGCCTACCAAAGTTTGGTGTATACAAAAGTATAGGAAAATTTAAATTTTGGCTAAAAAACACCGTAACGATGAATGATTACCGTTGTGAAAGTAATTATAGTCCGCCGGGAGTCACACAGTCCATGATCCATAGACGACAACGGAATAAAGCGTGAAACTAATGTTGCGTGAAGAGTCAACTGAATCGAGTGCCCTATTCTTTACCGTTGTAGCCGGACTATGAGTACGGCGGACAACAATTACTTCAGTTTACACAGTAAAGTATAGTGAGGCTCCACCAACACAATTGCGTATTTTTTGCAGCAGGAGACAAACTCGTGGACAAGGGTTAATAACTATTTCCTATCATCGATCGTGCAATTAGTATATTGGCCGAAGTTGTCATTCCTTACCGTGTTCTTCTCGCAAACTGTTACAAAGAGTTCGCCATTGTGGCGTAGCAGTCAGCGTGTCAAAGGCAGGGTTCCACCAGTCCGCCAGTGTATTATCTTTGCGTGTCATCACGGAATCCCCCGACTTCAAACAGCTCGTGATGTCTTCCGATACGATATCCGTTTGAGGATCTTGAGCCGCCCAACCGAGCTTGTAGTCAAACATGGCGTCAATCTAAGAGCAAACATAATAGAACTATTTTTACATCAAAATAAAGAAATTCTGGATTTGTGGGATGTTGATTTTGAGGTAGGAAGCAGGAAATAAAGAAAGCTTGAATGATTGTTAAGGGATGGTAAAATGATGATACTTAATATAATCATGGTATCTCTAACAGGACAATTCATTCATTCATTCAGTTTATTCAGCATAACATATCGAACGTGACAGAAATGTATAATACAGAATATTATATAATAATGCATAAAGTATCAATTGAAGACTGTACTAAGATGAACAGGTGGGGGATATGAAATGCTAGGACCAGTAATGGACAACCCGATAGGGCTTATGGTTATTGCTGGCCCTGGAAAACATACAAGTAAACTATTCACATTATTACAATAATGATACAAGTAAGGGATAGAATATTACATAGGTAAACATACATAACAAAAAAACAGAGACAAACAAACAATAACAAACAATATATCTAAGCTAAACAAACACTTAACGGGTATACGGGAAACGGGAGTTTGGTCAAGAAGGTCTGACTCTTCAACATGTCTTGCTGAGGTATGTAATAATACTTCATAATGGAGAAGCAGAGATAGAAGAGGTAGAGGTGAAGAAAAGTAAGGAATCGAGATAGAAATAGGATGAAGAAAAGGTGAGGAGAGAAATAAGGACTTGGGGAGAAATTTAAAAAGAATTGTACTGGTTGATGAAATGTTTTTCAGTTGAGCTTTAAAAGTATTTTTGTTTGTGATTGTAGTGATGGATTCTGGAAGATCATTCCAAAGTTTAGCGCCGTGATACTGAATAAAGTGCTTTTCAGAGGAAGATTTTGGGAGGGGAAGATGAAGTTTGTCGGCTTGTCTGGTGTTATAACTGTGGATTTGTCGGTTTGTGGTAAAGTAATTGCTTAAGTTCGGAGGTAGTTGTTGTGATAGTCAAAATGAAAAGGCTGTTTGAAGTTGATTGGGTGCTCTAATTTACGTGGTTTTCAGTTTCAGTGAGTGAAATAATGGTAAGGTGTGAGTTCTTGGGGGGGGGGGTGAGTTGTGATAGTGCGAAGGCCCATTTCTGCGTGATGTTTAGTTGGGGAGTCGTGAATGGATAGGTGGAGGCCCCGAGATGCCAATGATGTTCAGTAGCTAAGGTGGGAGAACCAGTGTGTTGTAAAGTGATTTTAAGGTGTAGTCTGGAAGGATGGTTGTTTAACTCGGTAGATTGTACCAATTGCGTGTGAAGACTTGGTAGTTGGACAGAGGTGATATGTTCGTTCCATGTTAATTTGTTCGTCGATGGTTGATGCCAAGAAATGTGGTTGAGTGTACTTGGTAGATTGTCTGGGATATATTGTAATGTTTGATTGTGATTAGTGTTGTGTGTAGAGGAAAAGCAGGTATTAGTTTTTAAAACATGGAGAAAATTTGTTAGCCCGCAACCAGTCAGTGATTTTGCGAGTTCATGATTCCTGTTGTTAAAAAGTGATAAATGTTAGAGTTGAAAGAAAAAGGTTTGTGTCATCTGCAAATAAGATTAGTTTAAGTGTGGTGAGATTTGTCGGTGAAATTCATTCATGTAATGATGAAAAGTAAGGGTCCAAGGATTGAGCCTGGCGGGACGCCAATGTGATAGGTTTGATGGATGGTGCGGTGGAGTGTACGTAAATTGATTGTGAGCGGTTGTAGTTAGGTAACTCCTGACCCACTCCAAGGCTACTCCACGGGGGGACACCGTAATGATTAACGATTGTGAAGAAGACATGTTGTGGTCAATGGTTGTCGAAAGCTTGGAGGAGATCCAGGGAAACCACATTGGTGATGGAGTTTATTTTTTAGTGCAAGGTGAGGTTGGATTTAGTTCAAGGAGTGCCATGTAGTCGACGCGTTTGGGCCTTTCAAAACCGTATGTTTCATAGACAAGAAGTTGTGCTTGTGAAGAATGTAGACGGCGTGTGTACATGACTTTTTCAAGTAGTTTTGAAAAAGAGGGAACAGAAAGGGCCTGCCGTAATTGCATTGTTATGTACATCTTTGTTGTTGGTAAATAGGAATGACTTTGGCGGATTTATTTGAGGTGATTGGGAATGTTCCGGTGCATGAGAAGTGATTGGTTACATATGTGCATCAGAGGCAAAATGTGGTATTATATGATTTGTTAGCAATCCCATGATCTATCCTGTCGGTACCTGCACTTTTACCAGGGTTTAACAGGTGGCGAAGTGTGCATTCATCACAGTAAGGGATTTAGGGAAATTGAGGGTGAAGGGGTTGTTTGGAAGGTGTTTGTTAAATGGCTTATTGGAAGGTGGAATTTTGTTAGCTAAGTTTCTGCCCAGTTAGTGAAGTGGTCGTTGAATGTGTTGCTATGTCAAGCGGGTCATTTATCTTATTATTATTATGAGGAAAAGGTCAGGGATTGTAGTGGGATACCTTCCTACCTAAAATGTTTTTGAGGAATGTCCAGGTTTTGGTGGTGAGATATTTGTGAAGTGCTGAATTTGTTCTGTGTTGTGTTTTTTCTTGGCAATACGAATAAGGTCAGTCCATTGTTTTTGTATTGCTTATTTGTGTTTGGCTGCTGGTCTTGTGTTTTTCTTTAGGTATGTTTGTAGAGGCCGTGATTGTGTTTGATTGACTGGAACTTGCTTATTGTCATCCAGGGGTGGGCTTAAGGTTACGATTTTTTAGGGTCTTCTTTTGTAAGGGGAATGATTCGTTGTAATGTTTCGTATAAGTTGTAATGAAGTTGCCGTACGCTATGTTAGGGTCATTTTCTGTGCGTATATGTTCCCATGATTCAGTGTTGAGTCTACGGTTAAATGTGCGAATGTTGTGATCTCTGTAGTCACGTTTAGTGATTGTTGTTTTTGTGGCATGCTTATGCTTAAGAGATGTAATGAGGAATATTGGGAAGTGATCTGTAGTATCGGTGACGAATATCCCTGGTGTGGAGTCAGTGTCAGTAGAATTGGTAATAATGTTATCAATGAGCGTGGGTGAGTTGTGCGTAATTCTTGTAGGTCTGTTAATTTTAGGGATATAAGAGTTTGCAAGTGATGTGTTAATAAAGTCATTAATGTGTGGATGAGTGGAATAATTGAGACGATTGACATTAAAGTCACCGACAATATAGACATCACGGTTAGTTTGATTTAGTTCAGTGAGAAGCTGCTCGAAGCTATTGTTGAAATTTTGGATTGTGTGTTCATGCAGCCTGTAAATAACTCCGACAGTTATGTGTTTGGGTCTATTGGTGTTAATGGTGAGTTCAATGAAAAGTGAGTCAAATTCTGGTCCTGGTGTTGTGTCGATGATTTTGTATGAGAGGCGATTTTTATGTAAAGACAAACTCCCCTTCCTCTGCCAGTGAGTGCTCCTGGAATGTACGTATAGCCATTAAAGTGAGGTGGTGATTTGGTGTCAGTAAGCCGTGTTTCCGAAAAAGAAAAGACAGAGAAAGAGTGGTTGAGGTGATCAAGGTAGTTAGTGATTTCTTCATATGATTTTGTGATACTACGGCAGTTGAAATGGAATATGGAAAATGAGTCGTTGCTTGTTGGTTTAATTAGTGTGTTAAAACTGTCGTCAGTGTGATAGTGGGAGTCAGAACCAGAGTTGTTTGTGGATGTGGTGAAGGATGGGTGGTCGCATGTTTGAGATGATATGGGGTCTGTGAGTAACGGGTTGATGCAAAGGGAATTAAGTTTGATTATGTTTAGTTTAGTGTTGGTGAAAAATTCAATTAGTCTTGCGCGAAAGTCTTCGTCGTGAAGCTGGTGGTTAAATGGCAGTTCGTAAAGGCCTGTAGCAGGGCATGGCATACTGAAAAGGATAAGTCAAAGGAAAATAATAGCGAAGGGGGTTATATGTATAGTGAACATTTGTCACAAAAAGCTTTAACTTCACAGTTTTTTATTACGTTTTCAGATGTGGCGCATCGGGCAGTTATACATATTGTTGCAAAATGTCACTGCTTCAAATTACACATGTAAGCTACATTTCTTGTTCATTTTATGTATATACATACCACCTGACGACAAAATCGTACACCTCCTCTAATAATAGGAAACCATTTACCTCAATAAGAATTATCGTATTTCAAATTATTTCTCAAAAATAAATAAATGCTGTTACCAACTGCTTCTCCACAAAAAATCAGTGGGGCATGGAGAAGTGGAGGACGGAGGAGTGATGGGCAAAGGGACTAGGAGAGCCTGCTGAAAAAAGAACAATAAGAGTTAATGAACAAGGGGATGGGTGATAATAACCAGGAAATCAGTAGGGCATGGACAGGGTAAAGCTGAAAGAGAACAATGGGATATAGAGTAGCTGAGGTTTTTTTTTTTTTTTTTTTTTACTAGAGTGTGGGCCTGACGTTTCGATCCTAGCAGGATCTTCATCAAAGGCAAACTGACAAAACAACAGATAAGACAAACCATATATACAAACAAGGAACAAAAGACAGGAACCATGCTCAGGGATGGGTAAAGGGGGAGAGGAGGCTGAAAAAAGAGAACAATGGAAATTAATGAACAAAGATAAGTGACGATAACCAAGAAATCAGTGGGGCATGGAGAAGTGGAGGACGGAGGAGTGATGGGCAAAGGGACTAGGAGAGCCTGCTGAAAAAAGAACAATAAGAGTTAATGAACAAGGGGATGGGTGATAA